>JXSR01S074800.1:0-14918 GCA_000969725.1 Ophiothrix spiculata | reverse complement strand
TATATATTTTAGTTGAATTTTGAACAAATGCGTTTCTGACATAGGTATCTTATGAAAAATTACTTTGTGCTAAGACTATCTTTGTTGATAACTCAAAAACTAATAATGCTGTGATAACAAAAGTTTACGGGTATCTAAAAGAGGGTTGTAAAATAACATGTCTTAAGTTTCGGTTCTCTAACTACTATAGTCTTAGCACAAAGTAATTTTTCTACATGTAACCTTTTTTTGGGACACCTGCATAAAATGTAATACTAGTATTCTGATATTTGTAAGTAAGTAAAAAATGACATTCCGTCGAGCAAAACGATTTAGGAATTGTAGCCTTAAAAGCCCGTTATGCAAACCGGTGTAATGAAATACAGCGTCCATAAGACTGTTAATGTCCTTGCTACTATTAAATTAAACTTGTGCATGTGCGATCAATAAATCATCGATTGCGACTTATTCCGTTTAGTTCAATTAGACCCGGACTCCTTGTTTCTGGGGGGTCACTCAGTCTCATTACACCAGACGCATTCAACGCAACATGTGGAGTGCATTATGAAATAATTTCAATCTACTACGCGTACTTTATATTCTTATTCCAATTTGGAATTTACTAAAAGGTTGAACACTGGTTTGAGGTTACGGTGGAAGTACCTTGTGTTGTGGCTGCAGTAGTAGCACCCTGTGTTGTGGCTGCAGTGGTAGCACCCTCTGTGGAGGCTGCAGTTGTGGCATCCTCTGTGGTGGCTGCAGTGGTAGCACCCTCTTTGATGGCTGCAGTGGTAGCACCCTCTTTGATGGCTGCAGTGGTGGCACCGTGTGTTGTGGCTGCAGTTGTGGCACTATGTGCTGTGGCTGTAGTGGTTGCACCCTCTGTGATGGCTACACTGGGAGCAATCTGTGTGGTGGTTGCAGTGGTAGCACCCTCTGTGGTGGTTACAGTGATAGCACCCTCTTTGGTGGTTGCAGTGGTAACACCCTCTGTGGTGACTGTAGTGGTGGCACCTTGTGCTGTGGCTGCAGCGGTAGCGCCCTGTGTTGTGGCTGCAGTGGTAGCACCCCGTGTGGTGGCTGCGGTGGCATCACCCTGTGTGGTGGTTGCAGTGGCAGCACCCTCTGTGGTGGCTGTAGTGGCGGAACTCTGTGTTGTGGCTGTAGTGACAGCACCCTGTGTTGTGACTGAAGTGGTAACACCCTGTGTTTTGGCTGCAGTGGTAGCACCCTGAGTTGTTGCTGTAGTGGTAGCACCTTCTGTGGTGGCTGCAGTGGTGGCACCCTGTGTTGTGGCTGCAGTGGTAGCACCCTCTGTGGTGGCTGCAGTGGTAGCACCCTCTGTGGTGGCTGCAGTGTTGGCAACCTGTGTTGTGGCTGCAGTGGTAGCACCTTCTGTGGTGGCTACGGAGGTATCACTCTGTGTTGTGGCTGCAGTGGTAGTACCCTCTGTGGTGGCTGCAGTGGTGGCACCCTGTGTTGTGGCTGCAGTAGTAGCACCCTGTGTTGTGGCTGCAGTGGTAGCACCCTCTGTGGTGGCTGCAGTGGTGGCACCCTGTGTTGTGGCTGCAGTGGTAGTACCCTCTGTGGTGGCTGCAGTGGTAACACCCTCTGTGGTTGCTGCAGTGGTAGTACGCTCTGTGGTGGCTGTAGTAATGACACCCTCTGTGGCGGCTGTAGTGGTAGCACCCTCTGTGGTGGCTATAGTGATGACACCCTCTGTGGCGGCTGTAGTGGTAGCACCCTCTGTTGCGGCTGCAGTGGTGGCACCCTCTGTTGCGATGACACCCTCTGTGGCGGCTGTAGTGGTAGCACCCTCTGTGGTGGCTATAGTGATGACACCCTCTGTGGCGGCTGTAGTGGTAGCACCCTCTGTTGCGGCTGCAGTGGTGGCACCCTCTGTTGCGGCTGCAGCGGTAGCACCATCTGTGGTGGCTGCAGTGGTAGCACCCTCTGTGGTGGCTGCGGTGGTAGCACCCTGTGTTGTGGCTGCAATGGCGGCACCTTGTGTTGTGGTTTTAGTGGTAGCACCCTGTGTTGTGGTTGTAGTGGTGACACCCTGTGACGTGGCTGCAGTGGTAGGAGAATTAAGATTCATTCGTGTGTGTTTTTTTCACTTTATTTTCTTTTTCATTTACAGAGCATTATTAAAGGCAAATCGAATGGTTACATCATAATGTACTCATGTAACTTCTCGAATTTGTTCAACATTGTGTCATATTTTTCAACTTACGACATTTGCCTTTGCTGCAATTCCTGAATTTTATGGTTGTTTCACCTTCGCACGTAGCGTACATGGCATGGACAGGATGCTGGCACTCTCTCGTTCTAATCCTAGTCCCATTACCGCATGTTACAGAACAGCTACCCCATGAACTCCAATTACTCCAAGATGCTAAAAAGAAAATTAAATTTCAATGATATAAGACTACCAAGAAGAAGAAGAAGAAGAAGAAGAAGAAGAAGAAGAAGAAGAAGAAGAAGAAGAAGAAGAAGAAGAAGAAGAAGAAGAAGAAGAAGAAGAAGAAGAAGAAGAAGAAGAAGAAGAAGAAGAAGGAGGAGGAGGAGGAGGAGAAGGAGGAGGAGAAGGAGAAGGAGAAGGAGAAGGAGAAGGAGAAGGAGAAGAAGAAGAATGGAAGTGAAGGAAAAGGAGTTTTCGAGAGACTTAGTACAAAAGTGATTACAGGGATGTGCCTTCAACATAGGAGAGCAAAATCAGGCTAGTTGGTATGCCAATGTGTCCTTTTTCTTAAAATTTTTTGAAAATCTGGGGGGTTTTGTATAAATTTGACTCAGGCGATTTGGTATAAAGATGGGTCTCTTTTTCTTGAAAATTGGTATCTGTATGGGTGGTACTTCAAATTTTCCAGCGGCACACCCTAATACCAAAACCAAAGTGAAGTACCTCGGGATTTCTACTTACCATCGCACTGAAGGTGATAATGCTTTCTTATTTTCTCGATGTCATCTGAAATTAACGGCGTGTCAACGTAAACTGGTTTGAAAGGCCTGATAGGAGTCCAATAGGGATTTGCTCCTCCCATGATAACCTTATGGCAACCACACGGGTGTTCATACGGCAATACCCACTGCCAATCGTCCAATTCATTTCGTTCTTCTCCTACTTGGCAGATATATGCCTTGACATACAGGAACAGACCTGAGGTGATATTAATAAATAATGTTACATGTGACCGTCTATCCCAAAAGAGCCGTAAATGCAGCCTGTTGGCATTTTTACTTTTTCAATATTTGCAAAGATCATGTTATAAGGTATCAAATGACAACTCAATGAACTTCATTCGATTTCCAGAAGTCAAGTTATAGTCTTAGTGGAGACGCAAATTGTAAGATTTCCTATTCCCGTGCGATTTTTATGACGATGCTCTAGAACAAATCTTAATGGCCAGAGGAAACCTTAAATTAACAGAAAATCTTTGGTGGCAAAATTGTAGTCAGCTAAGAATGGAGATATGAGCCATTTTCAAAATGGCACCCAATCAAACGATAAAAATGAGTAAAGCATAACAGTGATCGATGACACTGCATATTAAACCAGTATTTCAATGAAATAATCACAATTTCAATAAACTTTGATGTGTACTTGACTGTAATTAGTTTGTAAATGGATGCTACTATACCAATTCCAGAATGTTACGGGATCTAAATGAAACGCTTTTGGTACGTTCGTTTTTATATCGTCATTAATTGCTTTTAAAACACTTGAAAGTGCTTTTGAAATGTGTCTGAACAAATGTAATTCATGGAAATGATAGTAGATCATAAGTATCATTTTAATATAAATCATAAAAGAATTTAAGACATATCTTCCAGAAAAAGAAAAAAAAAATATTATAAGAAAGTCGTATACAATGTTTAAAATACCTAAACAACTTATTCGACATAAGAGAGTCATCTGTTTTTGTGTGAGGTATGTGTAAAATTATTATGAATTTCCATGATAAATCATTACATACACTACATGTAAATCCTTTGCCTGAATTTCTTGGGATATATCCATTAAAATGTGAAATTAAGGTCAATGTTTGAACAACGGCAAACTCACGTATTGGGCTGTTTAGGCGTTTCAATTTCGTTTGTATACAAACGTATGTTGGTGCTTCAATGTACAAGCAAGAGTGATCTGATGCCAATTCTGATCAACCTAATAGATCAGCCCAATGCCAAGTTATCGTTCCAAACAGACCTGACTGCAGATGATACACATTCAAACGTAGGGGAACAAACGAAGTTTAAGCGATGAGAAAACCAGATTGGTCGAAAACCTGCTCTACTAGATCTGGCGTACTATTTTTGAACTCGTGGTTTTGATCACCGCTATACTTCTACGAATTGCGTATCGTTTTTTGACATATACGACGTTCCAATGTCTTCAAAAGTCTTTAAAGACGATCACCAGGAGAAAACGTAAAGTAGGTCGAGAACCAATTCGATACCACATGACTGACAAAACAGGAATAAAAAAACAACGTTGAAACAACTCATGTCACATGAACAGACCAAAGCACAAACAGCTTTAATACCGGTTACTTCTCAAAGAAGGTCATAGAAAAATCAAGAGACGATGGTCGAAGTTTGAAGTGTTATTTGCATGGGGAAACAATAGTGAAGCAACGCACAATGACGTAACCCACCTACAACGTCAACAGGGAAGACCAAATACTAAGTTGCTACACATGCCATGGACGCAACAACTGATTGTGCAACAAGTATCGACATCTGCTCACCAGATACAGACGTTCTGATACTTGAACATTGCTTATACGTTAAACGGATCTTGCAAACAATATTAGTCTCGTTACTGGGATTGAAGAGAATAAAAGGACCATTAATCTTCGTCTAATCTATCAGGCTTTGGGCCAAAGAGAAGCAGCAGCTCTTCCTGGTTTTCATGCACTAAATTGTGCTGACATATCCGGGAAGTTTTGCAGGCAAAGGCAAGCTTACATGTTGCAAAACATTCAAAGACGCATAGCGGGAATATAATCACCGCTTTCACAGATCTTGGAACATCATGCACACCAGGTAATGAAACAATAACAACCTTTGAGTCCTTCGTGTGTGTCGCCTGTTCTCGCCAAAGTTAACTATAGCAAAAGTGGAAGAACTGCGATAGTGGCTGTTTTGACAAAAACAAGCCCAGTCAGAACGGCTACCTTTAACAAAAATGCCTTTATGTTTGTGCTTCTTCGTGCTCATTTGCTCATTACTGTATCAAGCTATGGTTTGAAATAGTGATACAGAACCTAATCCTCAACTACAATCACCCGAAGACTATGGTTGGCGTAAAGAAGTGGATACATGGGCTCAGTGATGGTAGATCAGAAGACTGCTCCACATGCAGTACTGGGCCATGCACAATACAACTGCAGCTCATGATGATGGCGGTGACAACTCCATGGCATAATATACTGTCCTGACATTTTTTTTAAATTAATCATGTGAAAGTTGACATTCGTTTTCGATTTCATACTGCATATGTTGCCTACCTTGAATGGGAAAATCTTGATCTATGGGAGTTATCCATCACAAATCTAAGTACAATAGACTTATTCCACTTATATTGTATCTCTTTTAAATGTTATATGAAGCTGTATTAAGCATAAGATTTATTTAGATGCTTCATGTTACACTTCAAAAATGTTTATACATTCCTTCAGACTTTACTATGCACAGGAATTGCTATCGGGAATCTAAATAGACCAATAGGGACTCTTTGTGTCCCTATACTGTGAATGTTTTTATCGTTACGTTCTTTTATAACCTACATTTCAAAATATGATAAACAACTAGCCTTATTATGTCAAATAGGACAATAATATGATACAATTATTTGTCAGTAGACGCCATTTTTGAATAAACCGCCATACTTGTATCTGAGCAGACTACAATGTTGCCACCACGACTTTTCTTTATCTATGTGGTGTAGGCTTTCATTTACAACCAGTTCTGGACCATCGTCACAAAAATCGCACGGGATACAAGTTGATATATTGGAAGAGAGTTCAATTATTATTCATTTAAAATTGTACGAAATTTGGTTCAATATAAAATATGATTCTACACAATCAGTTAGGAAAGAAATTGCACATTAAAATATCACAAAACGTGTTAGTTATTATTTTGTTGAATTTTGAATAAATGCGTTTCTGACATAGGTGTCTATCTTTGTTGATAACTCAAAAAGTAATAACGATGTGATATCAAAATTTTATGAGTAACTAGAAGAGGGTTGTAACATAATTTGTGTAAAGTTTTGTTTCTCCAACTACTATAGGTTTAGCACACAGTAATTTTTCTACATGTAACCATTTTTTGGGACACCTGGTACTACGAGGGTCATTCAAAAAGTCTACCTGTCGTTTCATAACTTTTGTTCTAATAAAGATAGCTACTTGAAAATTAGCAAAAATATAGATAAGAATATCACCTATTTATGGTGTAACAATCATATCAATATCTTGTCTAAATTTCTGTAGGTGATCTGAAAACCATAGTAAGTTTAAGAGCTTTTAAGTACACCGGAAATGGTTAGAATATGTGCACCATTTTTAAAATTGGCTCAAGTACAGTGAATTGAAAAAGGCCATAAAATGGGCAAGTACATTGCTAAACAGTGAAATTTTTATATTCTCACTGTAGCAATAGTACTTGACCAAAGTGTGATCATGATGAGCACAGTGTTTTAACATCTCAATGGGCACGTATTGTGACTGATTACCTACAGCGGATTAATGAGTCCGATCACGGCGATCAGAACGACACTAAGGTGATCTCTAAATATTAAAATACATAAAAATAACATACTACGAGGGTCATTCAAAAAGTCTACCTGTCGTTTCATAACTTTTGTTCTAATAAAGATAGCTACTTGAAAATTAGCACAAATATAGAAAAGAATATCACCTGTACATGGTGTAACAATCATATCAATATCTTGTCTAAATTTATGTAGGTGATCTGAAAACCACAGTAAGTTTAAGTACACCGGAAATGGTCAGAATATGTGCACCATTTTTAAAATTGGCTCAATTACAGTGAATTGAAAAGGCCATACAATAGGCAAGTACTATTGCTATACAGTGAAAATTTTATAAAACATAAGAATAGACATACAATTATTCGGGATGATTAAAACAGCTGACCCAAACTGATAATAATGGTCATTCACAACCATAACAATGATAGGAACGAGATGTAAAATGGTGGCATCATGAAGCTTTATTTTTAACTATATTTTCATCGTAGATACCAAAAGGAACCTTATTAAATTTTTTGACTGACAAATATGCTGTAGTAGCTTTAACTATTGTTTTTCACACATTTAGATAATTTAATATTTAGAGATCACCTTAGTTTATAGTGTTTTTCACACAAAAACGCACTTGGAAAAGTCACGCTACAGAGAAACACTCCTTGCTGATATTCGTAACCTGAGAGGGTACAAGACATCCTTCAAATATTGGGATTCTTGGTAATTTCTATCTGTAACAAGTTTACTTTATGAGTTAAAATGACTTGTTGGACTGTAAGGTACACTATTATTTCAATTTTACCCTGTAAATTACATACATTTTAGGTATACAGATGGTTGTTCATACATAAGCTGTACACATAATTTCAGTTGTAATGTCATTAGATATTTTACCGTTTCCGGTGTACCGAAACTTACTGTAGTTTACAAGTCACCTACAGAAATCTAGAAAAGATATTGATATGATTGTCACACCATATGTAGGTGACACTCTTAATATTTGTGTTAAATTTCAAGTAGCTACCTTTGAAAGAACAAAAGTTATGATACAACAGGTAGAACTTTTTGAATGACCCTCGTAATTTAAATTGTTGTTATCAAATAGATTCATCAGGATTGTTCATAGTTCAATATGTGACCGTCCAGCCCAAAACAGCAGTAAATGCCAGCTCTTGTCATTTTCACTTTTTTAATTATTTGCAAAGACCATGCTTTGAGGATTAAAATGACACCTCGATGAACTTTGCACGATTTCTAGAAGTCAAGGGTCCATCAAAGGTTGTCAGGGAGTAAAACGTATAACTGAGATAAACGCATTCATAGTAAGCCATATTTTTTCTGTTGATCGTCTTGAGAATAAGGCAATTTATTTCACATTTCCCATTATTTTCTTGAAATGAAACTTTGCTGGTATTTTGTAGCAAGCACTAGGATTGTGAATCTGTCAAAAAATCAATTTCGGAAATAATGACCTTGACATGTAATTCCACCTGTAGCGCAAAATGAAGTTTCTGGCATTAACTGCTCATACGGGCTGGAAGGTCACATATATATAAAAGTTCGACTATGACGTCATCCAGTCGAACTAGGAATGTCAACATCTAGAAACACCTCACCAACAACAATGCAGAGTAATCGAGCCTCCCGACGGGAAGAGTCGAAATATTTCGAGTACCAATTTATTTGGATACGAGAACTTTTATATATACATTTTAATTAACGTTTAGCATCATTGATTCAGTGTTGTCAAACAGCCCATTTACTTATCTATATAATTGTATAGTTTGGTTAACTTGGGGAATATGTTTTTGATACAGCATAACCATGATGAAACTCCACCATATCAGAGAGAAAAGACATGGATGAAGCAAAAAACCATTGTATGCATTGTATTTTAGGAATTATATATTATTGGTTATATCATTATTATTGTGTTTCTGTATGTTACTACCTACACGCCATATTGAAGTTTGGGATTCAATAAGAACTAAAAAACTAAGTGAAACTTTATTTCTTTAACACTTAAGTGACCAAGGTATTTCCCACCCGTTGGTGGGGGGAGGGGGGGGGGGGGGTTCCTAGGGACCCCCCTTAAAAACATCCTTTCGGTATGAATTTTACGTTGAAAGTCTAGTCGATGATAAAGCATTTGATAAGGACCAAAATACAGAAAAAAAATGAAAATCAGATGAACCGTTTCAAAATGGCGGCCCCAAAACCATTTTTTGTGTCGCGTCAAAAATGTTCCCGGCAAAATTTCAAAAAACGTGTTCCCGAAGGAATTTTCGCATGAAATTTTGCTCAAATTTGTACATTGCAAGTACAATTACATTGCAAAATGAAATTAGATTAAGTTATTCGGTATCGATTTTATGGGCAAAACAAATTTGAACAGCGCCCTCGAAAAATCACTTGATGCTAATTAGCACAAAAACGACTGGGTCGATTTGAATTTTTTTGTCACTGAGGGACCCGCTGGGTTAAGTTTGACAATTACATGGAACGGCGATGTAAAATTTGTTCACGCGCGAAAACCTATGGTAGGGCCCCAAGGAACCCACTCCCCCGCCCCCTTGGCCACTTAAGTGTTAAAGACTTTTGAAAACTGGATAATACTTTGCGGTTTTTGAATAAAAGATAATATATGTTTTGCACACAACCTGTTGTAGCTCTTTAAATGTGGAATCATATCTAAATAATTTATTTCTTAAACATATATCACTTTAAAATAAATCTTAAACTTGAAACTTTGCTTTAAAAAAAGTCATAACAGTAGACAAAGGTAAATAATTGAGAAGATTTTTTTTTTCTTTTGTTTAATTAAATTTTTAAGTTGTATTTCGGCATTTTCGGATTTGTTAAAATGATAAAAAGGTGTTTCCGTTATATTAAAGTCTAATCTCTGACACTTTAGAGTGTCGTTGATCGGTAATCTGAAGGGAAAAATGAAAAAGGTATTTGTGTAGTAGTACATAGTTTACTGGGTGTCATAGGAAAAACCTTACAATTTTTGCGTGTAGTTGTCTTGAGTTTAACGGATAGTCAGAAAGTACGTAGTGAACTTTCAGATACCGTTTGTTTAATTTCAATCGATAGTGTACGACAAAAGTTATTGTTTTATCAATTATTTGAGTGGATTTTGATCCGGTCCAATTTCATGATTATTGGCCATATAGTAGGGGTGTTTTTGAAAGGAATAAAAATAGGTACACCATGTGTTCATTTTTTTTCAGCACAAATAAAAGAGAGCATGCACATAATAAATTAGTAAGCATTGTGACAGTTGACTGAGCAGATTATTGAAAATACTCAATAGAACTTCATGAAAGTTCATCTGTGTTGGTATAACATAATGGAAGTTTAAACCTTTTTCAACACAAAAGTCGCTGATGAAAAACAAAGGATCTCGTTTGAAAATTCCGAGCCTGTTTTCAACT
This sequence comes from Ophiothrix spiculata, assembly GCA_000969725.1. NCBI lineage: Eukaryota > Metazoa > Echinodermata > Ophiuroidea > Amphilepidida > Ophiotrichidae > Ophiothrix > Ophiothrix spiculata. The sequence continues at coordinate 4,727 of JXSR01S074800.1, read as the reverse complement.
TTTGTGTTGTGAAAAAAGTTTAAAATATTCCATCAATAGAACTTCATTTAAGGGGAACTTACGAAATCGTGAAATTGGACCAGAAAATATTACATCCAAATATTTTACAAAGCATAACTTTTGTTGTTCTCTAACGATTAAAATGAAACAATCGGTACCTAAAAGTTCAATTCATGCGATATAACATGCACCCTTTACAAAGTTTCTAACTCTCCGTTTTAACCAAGAAAATTACACGCAAAGATTGTAAGGTTTTTATGGGACACCTATTATGTATTTGTAATAAGAAATAAGTAAACCAATAAAGTAATAAGACTATAAGTGATGTGATAAATAGCATGTAGTGTGATGTAGTGGGATATAGAAATAGTAGATTGCCCTATGATGTGACCAGCTGAAGCCAAATTTTGATCAGTGGTAAAAGCACACACAAGTGATTTGTACACATGTTTTAATATTCTAAATGCATATAACAATTCAAGGCCCTATAACTAAAAGGGGGTTAAGTCAAAAAATCTTGAAAATTGAGTTTTGTCAATTTCCTGCTATAGAATACTCATTTCTACATTCTGTAAAAGTATTGTTGTAATTTGATGATCAGAACATGCGTAAAAGTCACTGCGAAATACAGTTATACCATTCTAGATCTTGCCCAGATCCCTCTCAACCTATCCCACCACTGATCTACCCTGCCCACTGTCTAGTAATTCAAGTGACCAATACAATTCAGAGATCTACCCAGTTAGTGACTAAGCGTCGAGCTTCGCGGCGCCACAACCGAGGACTACCGTTGCTCTGGACTGAATTTGTGATGTGCTTCGGGTATGTCTTTCGACGCTCTGGTCAAGAGTTACTGCAAATTATGCGAACACATAATTCACTGCACTCTAAAAAATAATTTGTTGAATTTACTTAAAAAAATATGTGCAACACGGTTGCCTTGATTTTATTAAGTAGGTGCAACAAGCATTTATTCACGTATGTTGTACTTAATTGACACGGTTTGAAAGAACTCTTTTTATTTGAGTTACAAACACATAATATTGCCGATAAATTGCATCTTATAAACTCAATTTAGTAAAACGTGCACTTAAAGGGGCAATTCATGATCCACTTTTCACCCTCAAGGTCACCTCTATCAAATTAGAGTTTTTTAGCTTATAAGAATCCTCAAGTGGTATATGTTATGATCCCAAAACCATTCTTTCATATGTGCTTGCATTTTTGAGAAAAAGGAGAAAATGTGTCATTTCCTAATTATTGTCGGGGCCCCGACAGTAATTACAACACAGTAGTCTATGAGGATTTTCAAAATGCTGAAAAGCTTGTAACTTGGAAACGAACGGTCGGAATCAAGTGAAATTTTCAGTATATATTTATGTTGTACTCTTCTTTTTATTTAGCTAGAAAATAGACAACATCAAAATCATGAATTGCACCTTTAACTGAATAGCGTCAGTAGATTCCACATAAATAAAATGTTTAAATTGGGCTTGACTTACAACAAATTAATTGAAAAAAAAAAATGAATCAATTTCACTTTTTCTTGAGGAGGAGATTTCTCGATTGATTCCTTACTAATTGTTAATTACATTTACAGACATGAGAAAACTTACCTTTGTACCTACCTGAAATCGAACCTGGGTCTCTGGATCAAGAGTCTGATGCTTTGCCGTATTCGCCACAGAGCCATTCACATTCTCAAAAGAGCAGAACATAAATTTATATGTGAAATGTAAATGTTCCATAGTAACTCATCATAACATTGTATAAAAACTACCCAATGAATGTATTGGACCTTCTTGTGTATATTCTTGTGTATATTAAATCATATTTGACCAGATAAACGTAAAAAATATGAATTTGGCTTCTTTTAGTGTCCTTTTTACTATAACTCAAGATTTATTTGTAGGCTACATATACTACAATTTTCTCTACTTCTTTTTACTTAACTGATTTGAGTCTGGTGTACGCAAAAGTATCAATTTTACATTTTGTTATCTTCATGAAGGTGTTGTCAACTTAATATTTGTACTTGTTGGTTCTACTTTTGTATTTAGTTGATCGAATTGAAATACATTATGTCATTGTTACTCATTCATGTTACACATAATATTTACTTACGTTTATTTAACTATTTTAACAGGCTTTATTTAGTAAATACGATGAAAACATAACGGCGGCTAGATAAATTCAAGTAATACTTGCTCAATTTTCGTACTCATACACCGTACTCATAATTATTGGACCCATGTTGTCAGTGCAACTCCAATATGTCAAGTTTAAATAACTTCATGTTATTTGGAGTGATGAGAATGCATATCTTATGAGTAATATCTGCAAATTAGATTTTTTACGTAACTCAAATTAATATTTTCTAAGTAGCATGAACTTAGCGTAAGTTTCATTTTTTAGAGTGTGTGCGGTAATGCAACAACACCTTTCCAATAACAACGGACGCACAGCATTGTTTCCGCAAGTACAGATCCTGCGAAACCCAGTTGATCTGCATGCTTGATGACTTAGCCAAAGGTCTGGATAGCAAATCACGAATTGATATGATCCTCCTTGATTATGAGAAGGCCTTCGACAAGGTATCACATCGCCACCGCCTAAAGAAAGTTGAGCACTATGGCGTAACAGGTAAAACTAACTGGATAGCCGACTTTCTTCACTTGCGCACTCAGTCAGTCCTTGTTGATGGTTACCAGCGAATTCCATGTGTCATCAGGGGTTCCTCAAGGCAGTGTTTTAGGGCCTTTATTGTTTCTAATCTATATCAATGACCTGCCTGACTGCCTGTTTTCATATACAACAAGACTATTTGCTGATGACAGCGATGTATACAGGCACATCTCTTCACCATCTGACAGCACCAGCCTACAGGAAGATCTGAACAACCTACAGGCTTGGGAAGACAAATGGCTCATACGCTTTAACGCATCTACATGCCAGGTCATACGCATCACCAACAAGCGTAAGCTTGTCACTACCTCATACACCATCCATGGTCAAGTCTTGGAGACTGTTACTTAAGCCAAATGTCATGGAGTACGCATTGATTCTAAGTCTAAGTTGACCTTCAATAACCACGTCGACGCTATCACCAAGAAAGCGAAAAGCACCAAGGCCTTCATGTCAAGGAACCTAAGTCACACAAGCTAGAAAGTTAAAGAAGCTGTATACACCAGCTTTGTAAGACCCACAATAGAATACGCTTCTTCTTCATGGGACCCACATATCCAACGAAACATCAAAAAGATGTGAAACCTTGTCGAAGGCCTTCTCATAATCAACGTAACTCGGCTCGTTTTGTCATGGGCGACTATGGAAGAAGAAGAAGAAGAAGAAGTAGTTAGGGATGTCAGCCACATTTGTAGAACCAGTACAGTTAAACAGGCCTTATTTTTCCTAATTTTAAATGACTATAATATTAATATCCAGTACCTGTTTGATATTTTAAATATATATTAGCCAAGGGCAGCCCCTTATATGCTAAAAATTTCAAGGTCATTGGTTCATTAGAAGCTGAGATAACCTTTACATGAAAGCTTGTTTTGTATTGGTCAAAAATAGGATATTGCTGGCAAGGCCAAATATTAAGCCAATCAGTGATTACGTTGTAACTTCAAAATTACGAAGTATGTAAAAATCTGTCTAACAGAATTTTTAAACATGTTTTTCTTTATCCCTTAATACCAAAATTAGAAAATTTGATACAACTCTGAACAAAATATAGGCCTTTCAAAAAATTGTGATTTTTGCACATTTTTGGGTAAAAAAGGAGAAGTACACATAATAATAAAAATCTGTCTAACAGAAATTTTCACCATGTAGTAACAAACTGTCTGAATGCACAATTTCCAAACTAATGTCAAGATTGTCAAAAATATAGGAATTTATAGATTGTCCTAGTTTTTGTTTAAAATATGCAAATGATGAGGGGACCTCGCACTTACAAGTCTTCACTGTATGGACTGAATATCAACTGCTCCAGTGATTACCATTGTATCAATATTTTATACATTGTCATATTGTCAGAGCAGGAATTTCTTGTTCAGAATTTCCATTTCAATACAGCTTTTTGCAGAATTATATTTTAAAAGACTGGGCGATTTCGCAACTTAAACGGTTTAGGCATACAGTGATGATACTCGCATTGTCAACTTGCAGTGATGTATTACAAAAGATCTGCAAAGACATGTCCAATTGATTTCATGATGTGGCACTATATTTAATTTTGTTTCAGATCATAATATCACACCTCGGCCATAAATATGGGCTAATCATGCACTCAGGATTATGATTAAATATTATTGTCAGTTCTGAATACTTTGTCGCACCCCTTTCCTGGTGTAATACTGTTCATATGTCATGAAGCGTAAAATGCACAATAATGTCAATTTACAATCTAGACTCTTTGCAGCTGAGGCTATCAGAACATAGCATGATGTTAAAATCATTGAACTTAAAAGTCTGTGTTGAAGAATGGTGTCAACCTTGGTTAACATAATAACATGATTACAGTTTTTGCACACGGAGTCTGTATCTCGTGACCCGAAGTAGCTCGAAGTTATGCGAATCTTCACGATAAGACCACATGGCATCTAGTCGAAAATAAACGAATCGACTAGCATAAAAGAGAGGCCAAATTCTCCGAATTTCTTCTGTGCAACATTATTTTAATGGTTTGAATTGAAAATATATATAATGTTCTTCGTGGAATA
>JXSR01S074799.1:62525-75968 GCA_000969725.1 Ophiothrix spiculata | reverse complement strand
AACTCACTGTCTTAATCAAATGTCAAACCTTTTAATCTATCGAATGTCAAGAATCGCGGTGTTGACTTGATGATATTTACATCAATTTGATTTATACAACATCAAAACCATTGACTTTGAGAGTACATGGCCCGGATACATGGTAACATCACAGATCCAAGAACACGAATTTCTCGTTTATTGTTTTTTATCACATCGTTTGCTCTGTTCCTATTCATGTAGACATTTTTCTCCTACAACCCTTAAAGGAGCATGGTCCGATTACTTCCACTTTTTTTCAAACTTTTTGAGATTTTGGTACCAAAATATTGCTCATGTTTTTCTCAATACCCATGTGAAATTTTATGGCTGAGCTATGTTACGTTTTCGAGATATCTATGAAAATGTGTCTAATTATGGTAACCATAATGATCAATTTATATACAGTAAAGTATAGGCAGATTTGAAATATAAAATTGCCCATAAAATAAAAACGGTCCGACCGATTCAAGTGAAATTTGAAACTTAGACCTCTTGAGTGGTTATCTTTCATATGACATTGAAAGCTAAATTTTGAAAAATCGGATTAAGTCCTTTAAGCTATAATAGGCCAGTAAATCTGTGATTTGACGTAGACAAAATTGCAACACAAGATATTTTGGTTGAAATTAACTGTTGATGACCTCCCGAACAACATACTCAAAATGTAGGAAAATATAAGCTTGTCAAACTTGGTTAATTTGCATAAAACAAAATGGCTGCCAAAACAAGGGGTGAAATTTCAAAATTGGTCAAATCTTGTTAAAAACCACACCAACATGTTCCTCTCATCACAAGGAAGCAGAAAAAGTATACTTTTACCTATGTCTGAAATATGGTTCTGGAGTTACAGCCAAAAATGTGAAAGGTCATATCAGAGGTCACGGAATTGGCCCTATGGGAGTCCCAAATTTCAAAAGTGCCCAATTTTGTTCAAACTGGTCTCAAAATATTCCTCTTGCGAAACTGTATGCACAAAGTAATAGTTTAAAGTGCATCAGATCAGTTGTCCAAGTACCCCCATGAATTTTCATAGATTGACTAGTCTATAATGGTCACAATTGCTCGTATACGGTGTTCATACGAACGGTTACTGATCTGCATAGGCCGTACTGACATTTTAAGACAATTATTTTATTATAAACCTCTTTTGGTCTACGAACGTAGTTTCGCTAAAATATAATAATTTTAAAAGTCGTTCAAAATGGCCAAACCATCTTCAAACCACTATTTGTGCCAGTTCGTATGAAGTATTGTGACCATATCTTAAAGTTTCAGTTATTTAACATCTGACAAATTCTTTAACCTTATACGCTTGGGACGTCATAATTTATGTAAATCACCCAACACGTGCGTTTTTTGCCACACGTTAAGTCTATGTGAAAAAAGTCAAGACTCCTATTTGATACCACAACATTCGTCTAAAACAAAAATAAGGGATAACATGCAGACCTGTTATGCTGAAGGGTGTGGTCACAAGCCAGGACGGGACCACTGCCGTTATTTTTGTTTTCCAACCGAGAAAAATCAGTCTAATTTGTACGTTTACGTACGCCTATTCTGTTAATACGTATGATCTGTGGACATAATCGTTTGTTTGGAACTAGATCGCACGTGTTGGGCTAATTATCATAAATGTGACGTCACTACTTCCCCGGCGTATTAAAGCGGTAGATATACTTCGTTATTTTTGTAGTCATTTTCATTCAAAATTTTTCTCATGGTGATTAGTTTTAAAGAATGGAGTAAACTGTTAATTCAGAATGAGAATTTTCATTCTAAATTTTCACATTATGAAGAATGTATTAAATGGAGACCTATTTTTCACCCCAATGCACATTTTCAAGTGCTTACTGATGGGTAGCATAATGTTTGATATTGATTGTACGGCCTAGATCTATTCATGGTAAGCTAATCTCTTCTTGCAATGATGGTTATGATTTACACAATGGTGAAATTGTACATGAGAAAATTTTCATTCAGAATGAACGTTTACACCATTCTGAAAAACCAATCACCATGACAAAAATTCTGAATGAAAATGTCTACAAACTACAAAAATGACGAAGTATATCTACAGCTATATTCTACACAAATAGTGCCGTATGTCACGATTGGGTGTACAGTATTTTGCATTAAAATACAGATTTAACTTTAATATCACCTATATTTCTCTGAACACATGTCAAAATATGGTTCAAAACCTCAATTTATGACCAAAAATTCAAAATTGACTTACGTGTATGAATATACCATAAAAACTGTTTTAATAATTTCTGTTTCTGTTTATGTTTATGCAACTTCATAAAATAGTCGAATTACTATTTGCTTGGTTTTGTTCATGAAAAGCTCATGCTTGGATCCAACTAGAGATTTCCAGTTCGATGTTTCTCGTGAACCAGCCCAGACCTGAATATACGCCATTGTTTATTATATAACTCATCCATAGATTCTAGCCATTTGATTGGTAAGATTGTAACACGTGACCATTTGTCATTTTTACTATCATTATTATCCGTTTGATAGTCTTTAATACCATCCCTAATTGAAAGACTGATTGTTCCATTTCCCTCGCCTATCGGTTCGTGAAATCTACAATCTTTCAATTCGGGATGGTTTATTTTTACCATCACACTCATAAGCAGTTAATATTTGTATACTATCACACGGCTATTACCATGACTACTGGGTTGGTATTTTTTAAAGAATAAAACGATTAAGAGAATTCTCTACAAAGGAAAATTAGGCTGACCAAAGTCTCTTTTTGACAAATAAAACTTTAGCTTGTTTTAGATTTCACAAGGAAAGGGCAATCTTAAGACCGACTAACAAGCAACGTGGTTTTGTCAAATATGATACTCCAGTACATGCTCTTAATGTAGTTAAGTTAATAGTATGGATATCAGGGAAAATAGAAAGTCAACACGCTTGTGGGCCTTTATCGTTTAGAATGTGAGCACAGCAATCTAAGCGTCAATTATATCAGTCGAGTTTAACTAAAGAAACCAATATATATCAACAGAAAGCTAACACACTTCGTGGCAAAATAATTAATATTGGAGGTAAAATTAGGTCAAATAATGATTATTCTACTATTTAAATGTCGTTTCCTTTCTTGTCTGTATTGCTGCTGAGACAAGCCTTATCAATCTCCTTCGATCGACGCTATGCCCTCGCTATTTGGTTAACACTCACATACCCGTATTGATGATAATAAAAGAATTTGTTGTAGATTCAGGGTATCCCAGAATAAACATTACAATCTATGCTTGTAATTTTCGTGGGTTTAACGGATAGTTAGAAAGTATGTAAAGATTGCATTTTATAGCCCCGGCATGGATTGAACTTTTAGATACGGTTTGTTTCATTTCAATCGGTAGTGTACAATAAAAGTTATGCCTTGTCAAATATTTGGGTGGATTTTCGTCTGGTTTAATTTCATGATTATTGGCCATAAAGTAGTAGTGTTTTTGAACGGAATAAAATGGGTGACCTTGGAAAGTCTATATATCAGTCTTATTTTAACGTCAAATTTGTTCATTTTTTCAGCACAGATAACAGATAGCATGTACATAATAAATTAGTAAACATTGTTACGGTTGAGTGAGCAGATCAATGACAATACTCAACAGAGCACTATCTTGCAAAATAAAGAAATTGGACCAGAAAATTTTACATCTAAATATTTGACAAAGCATAACTTTTGTTGTACACTACCGATTGAAATGAAACAAACGTCATCTGAAAGTTCAATTCATTGGCTATAAAATGTAATCTTTACATACTTTCTAACTATCCGTTAAACCCAAGAAAATTATAAGCAGAGATTGTAAGGTTTATTCTGGGACACACTGTACATGTAATAATAGACTCCATGTAAATGGATAAACCATCAAACACTGTTCAGATGCCTGAGATACTTACTTTGGGTTTAACTTGAAGAGAAAAGTACCTACGGTAAGACCTGCACCTTGATGATCGGACCACATCTACTTGTTTCCTTTGGCAAGACATTTTACTCTAATTGCTCCGTGGTTCGGCAGTCATGTTAAACCGTTGGACACTACGAATGATCATCTTTGGAGCGCTGCATAAAGTGTATACCTTGTGATTGACTGTATATAAATGATACCCTTTCTTATTACAAAGCCGTATGTCACACTGCTACATTAATTGCGGTACGGTATTTCACCAGCCGATCATATTTTCAATTGGAAATTCTGTATTACTCTTTATGTTTACTCATGTTTATTTACTTTTCTAAATCATTGCTTTACACCACTAAATGGTGCGTTTGACCATATTGTGGTCATTTGTGGTCATTTGAGTCTATAGATTGTTGGAATTTTATACTTCTTGGTTTAAAAATAGCTGGTAGGAATCGTAGATAGCAGGCGGTCGTAATAGTAGCTGCACTCATAAAGAAGGTTCAATTAAGAACTTTTTTGTCCTGTGGGGAGCACCATTTCATCTATCTTTAGGTGGTTCTTTGTAGAGCCTTTATAAATTTAAGTAGGCCATCTACATGATCTAGGCGTATTTTATTTTTTGTCTTCACATAATCTATAGGGAAGAGAAGACAAAGTTAGTCTTAGTCCTTATTTACACATGATTTGTCCTTGGCTAAAAGTTATTTTTATAGTTTTACCAAGAACCTTTGAGGTTTCGCTAGCCTTTGTTCTAAGAAGGTTCTTGAAGCTGAGGGGAACCACTTTTGGGACAAAAGAACCCTTTCAGAACCTTTGGTTCTACAAGAAAACCGGTCAAAAATAACTGGGATAAAGGGCTCAGAAAAGGTTCCCTATCCTTCAAGAGTAGCGTAAGGTGCATGGATTTTTGTGATATTATTTTTCATCTTCTTGTTGGATGCAATAAAAACAAGGATGGTTAGTGGTTACCCGGGCACAAATATCAGTTACCCCTTAGGGTTAAATCAGGCAAGCTTCGGTAAAAAGAGTAGTAGAATCCAATAAATTGTGCACAAAAGAGAAGTGGACATCAACATTTCAGAAGCATAATTTCGTGTTAAAAGTTAACATATCAAACTTTCAGTGACAAGATTTGCCATCATTAATCTCTCCAAATCACCATGAGACAGGATGATGAAGTTGATACTGGAATTCACTATGTTACCTACGAATACCAATACCATGCCTTGAAACAAGATGGTTCGCGAACCAGTAGTCTCGCCTGCGTATCGACCGCCTACTTAATCATTCAGTTGTGGGGTGGATCCCAAGGGAAAGGTCATACAACGGGGTCACCATTGGCACTTTTTGATCGCTGGTCCAAGACACACAATTTTGTAAAAAATCTTTATTTTCTTAAACACGTCAAATATATCATCATTTAAAGCGTCTTTATTGATAAATGATAAGGTACCATTTAATTCTCTGAAGGTTGTTTTGAAAATGTTGGATGATGATTGAAAACCGTACATGTAGTTGCTAAACGTGCTAATTTGGTACAATTTGATAGAAAATCAGCTAAAACAGTTTTTGTAGTTTTTTTTAGATATGCATGGCAATCGAATAAGCATTTGTTTGATTGCAGCTGCAGTGCTCTTTATACCAGAGTGCTGACAGTGTTGTACAGGGTGTTCCAATAAACATTGTGCATGGAAACGGCGCTCATTTACTCAGAAGTTGGGCATATCGGCTTCTAAAGCCCATACTTTTGTTCCTCATCGCTGAAAATATGAAGGAAATCCATCAAGGCAAAGCAGAGATATCGTCGATTTTGTCAGCTTGTACCATTGTCCACCTGCACAATGAGAATCCTATGGTTAAGTCTGTAATCAAAGGAAAAGATATATGCGAAAACGACGCTTGAGAAATTTACTGTAAATGATCTCTCATGCTGTTAGAACCAAAGATAATTAAACAAGGTGTATCAACAGCCAATGGAGACAGAACAGATTGAAGGATGTGCAGGAGATTAATGACTAGAATAAATAAAATGAACAAGTGAAAACCGAACACTAACATGACTTTTATGACTTATAACCAAAATAACCAAAATCTAAAACAATACATAGCCTATTAAAACACTAATAAGACAAATATCATGTGAATAGTTATATTATTATGGTTTAAGAATAAGACAAAGCATTATTTTTGTGATTTTATAAGCAATGCGAGCAGCCGGATTTATTCAAATACTTTAAATTTGATGAGAGGATTTCTTCCTCAGAGTTTTTCCTTTTTTTGCGCAATTGCTGTTAATACTAACCCACTACTGATGACTCACTGCTTTTGTAAGACAACTATCTGTTTTTTTGGGGGTTTTTTTCGGTTTTTTTTTTTGGTGCAATTATATAAAAAAAAAAAATATTTACTTTGTTAGACTCAGTTTTCAGTTTCCAAAAGAAGAAAAACAAACCAGCTTTGTCTTTGCATGTAAACAATATATACGAAGCATTGAGTAATTTTGCCAATAAACTCAGTTTTACAATCTTTGTGTATATTTTCAAATAGAAAAAAATCGGCATATGTATATAAATATAGAGAAAACGAAAAAAAAAGAGAAACATACCCAAAGTGGCTTCATATGATTATTTTTTAAAGAATATTAGCGAAACGTATGCGGTGACTTTATCATTGTCATATTCAAAGATAGAAACATCAAAATACTTAGCCCATTCTAAAAGTTCATTTTAATTGAAAGTAGCAGCTATGGACGGGATCTCTAGTCAATACCGCACTCATTTTCAACCAGCGGGCCACATTCAGCTTGGCGTAGCAGATTTGTAGGAGAGTTCACAACTTCCATTGTCATTTGACTTGAGAGTGAACCTAACATGCTTACTTTACATACTAATTTGGGAATTGTCACTTATGTTCTTACTTCACAATACTGCTATTTTGCCAAAACGTATTCGTAGGTAACATTTGCTACATGAAAATTACCAACGAATTCATGTATTTTGTGAGGAATTTTCAAAAATGACACAAAACAAGGTAATGAGACGTTCATAATCGTAACAATTATTGTTTTTCCGCTCATCTATATCAACATTCTTTACTAATATATCAAATTGTTGAAAATTCACTGCTTTATTAAAGTATTCGTTAGTAACCTTTATTTTTGACCACGCCCTCACATCACATTTTTTTTGTACTTTTACGAAGTATCAGACCGCTACAGAAGCAATACTTTTAAGGATGGTGTTCGCCAGGCTTTGCATGCAGCAAACACTAAACTATTTATTCCCTTTGATTTTTAAGTTTTAAGCATTTTGGATTCGTAGGTACCAATTAAATTTACCACTGGGAAAAATGTTCCTAAAAATCAATACATATACAGGATCAATAAAACCTAGAGAATATTTTCCTGACACATATGGAAACTTGGTAAATAGTATTTAATTCACAATTATTGCTGTCTTAAAAATATTTTTACCTTCTTTCTGCAAAAATCATTTTTTTGGGGGATGAATTATATATGGCGTGAAAAGTTTTTTCAAGGCGGATAAAATAAACACAATAACAAAGTTACCAATATTTACACTTTTCGTTTTTAAGGCTGAACATGAAATACACACTGTTTTTGATTCGACCAGATACGTATATAGCACAATTATATTATACATTAGATAAAATGAAGACAAATACAAGTTATTTAGTATGTTTAAAAATTACCCCAAATTTTGTGTTGTAATATTCAACTTGCAAAATTGTTTGAATGAATTAAAACAATCCATTTCACAGTGACCTTGAAATGATACAATATTATAATGGAAACTTATTGCAAGATAATTAATCGACTTGTCCTCAAGACCCTTTTTTAGTTTACAAAAAATGGCTTTATGTTTGCCTTATTTATCCAGGTTGGTCCGTAGCCTGGATAATCAACCCCCATGCTGACCAAAGCCACTCCCAATCCAATTTAGCGACCAATGGTCTTAGCCCTAATACTTCCTGAGAAAGTTAAGAAACTGGAAAGATGACAATGCTGTATTTTTTTCATTTAAGAATGACAGTGATGTGGTTTTCTTTCATTGAAAATGACAATGATGTGGTTTATCTTTCAATAATTACATTTAATTGTTTCAATATAAATGACGATGATGTGGATTTTCTTATGGCTGTATCGTTCTGTCGTGATATGACTTGTGCCTGGGTTTGAACTTTGGCCTATAAATCTTTTTTTCACAATAATTGCATTGATATGGTTTCTCTTTAACTACGATTTAGTATGTGTCCTTTCGTGTGTTATTCTGTTACTTGCCTGAGAGAAAGATTTGTCACAATAATTGCACTGATAAGGTTTCTCTTTAGTGTGTGTCCTTTCGTGAGCTACTCTGTTACTTGCCTCCGAGAAACTTTTGTCACAATAATTACATTTGTACGGTTTCTCTTTAGTGTGTATCCTCTCGTGTCTTATTCTACTGCTTACCACTGAGAAACATTTGCCACAATATTTACATTGATATGGTTTCTCTTTAGTATGTGTCCTCTCGTGACGTGTCTTTTGACTTGCCACGGAGAAACCTTTGCCGCAGTGACTACATTGATGGAGTTTCTCTTTAGTGTGTATTCTTCTCTCATGATAGGTCCTGCTGATTACGGTGACGAATGTATTTTCACAATAATGACATTGATGTAGTTTTTCCTTAGAATGCACTGTTCTCTCGTGATAGCTCCTGTGATTTACACTTTTGAATCTATTTTCACAATAATTGCATTGATACGGTTTCTCTTTAGTGTGAGTTCTTTCGTGATTAATTCTGTTACTTGCCTCTGAGAAACTTTTGTCACAATAATTACATTGATATGGTTTCTCTTTGGTGTGTGTTCTTTCGTGTCTTATCCCGCTGCTTGTCCAAGAAAAACTTTTGTCACAATACTTACATTGATATGGTTTCTTTCTAGTATGGGTATATCTCCCCTGCCCCCGATGTGTCCTTTTGTGAGTGGTCTCTTTTCTTGCCCTAGATAATGTTTTATCTGTAGGCAATTTGGTTAACCGCGCTTGTGCAGAAACCGAAGACCTATATTCATTTTTGGTGCGATGTAATGTCCATGTAAGCTTACTGACGTGACAAGCCCGATTGAAGTAACTTGCATGTCGTTTTAAATGGTCTTTAAAACGTCCGAAATTTGAAAATCTCTTTGTACAATATATGCAAAAATGTGCGTGCAAGTGCATTTCAATCGCGTTAATTTTATTTAGTGCAAAATTGTTCAGAACTTGAAGAGTGACGATCCACCAAAGTTGCACTACCCCGTTATTAGTTCTTGTCGGACATATCGCTAGAGGGAGCCTGCGTGTCATCAGAGCGTACACCACTGAATAACTTCCCCATTGAAACCAATGCATTAGAGCCAATATTGTCCGAGCTTTTTAGACTGGCAGCTCCAGCTGCTAGTAATACGATAGGTTTTAACCCGGAAGAACTTGCTGTATACAGATTTTACATGCAATTGTTTTTTTCTAGAAGTTTGTTTTGTAATTATAAATAAATAAGTATCACACTGTTGTACCCTAAATTATGGATCGCTTTTCAGACTTTTTCTAAAACTTAACCATAAGTGTTATATACCATATTGTAGCCCATATCGCAAAGATTCAGAATCTATGTATTATTTTGTTCTGGTTGCTATGCCAACCGTACAGAGCCTCTGATTGGCTAAACACTTAAACGGATGTAACTCAAGCAGGAAAAGTCCAATAAAGTTCATATCTGGTATGAAGGCGTATGACTATAATACGCAGGGCTAGGGCAGTAAGGCAAAAAATAATCGACCAGTCAGGTAATTTTGCTTTATAATTCAAAATTCAAACCTTTTTTTAAAAAAAAATATATATACACGGTTGCTCATATAGTTGGAATAAAAATATTTTTTTCACTTGTTTATGTAAAGGTCAATTTATGATGAAAACATCTGGAAACTTACGTTGCTTTTGGTCAGATTTGACAGGTAATCTTGTTGGGTGTGAAATGGAACTCGAATGTGATCAATTTTGGGTCAAAAATGTGATTTTTAGGTCAAATTTGATTTAACCCCGCCTTGTTCAAGGTCACTTCTCTACTCAAGTGGTCATATGGAATGCTTATCTGTAGCAGAGTGATAAGCAGGGGATTTTATGTCTTTGTCACGCTTGACTGAGCCAAAAGAATGCTTGGAAACAAAGCACAAAATGATCATTCAACGCCCCTCAATTTACAAAAATAGGGTTTTAGTGAACGTGGAATGGTTCCCGGCGGCTTATAATATCTTAAAAGGTTTTCAAGATGTCACATACATGAGAAAGGGAGGGCGCAAAAAGGAAATTTGTGCTTTTGAATTTCAAAATTTTCTACCTTCTGAGGGGCCACAGACAACCCCTACATATCTTTCCCGCCGAACCCTTTCATGATGTTCGGATAAGGCCAAAAAAGAAACAAGTTTGTTTCTGGTAACCCGCGCGCGTTTCTGTTAAGTTACATATTTCCCGCATTAATTTTTTTTCGTATTTCGTATTAAAAAAAAATCTTATTGTTGATAAATAAAACAATTCTGTGGAATAGCTTACTGGAGACTTGCGTAAAATCAAACAAAGATGCAACAAAACAAGTCGCATGTTGTATTATTGAACATGAAAGAGAAACCAAGGGCGGCTAAAGTTATAAACGAAACTTTTTGGTTAATAATGATATTAATAAATAATAATAGAAACCAAGTGCATTGTTTTAATGTGTATATCTTCCTGCATTTTTGGTAAAAAAAAAGAAAAAACGAAAATCCGCATATCGCATTGCATTTTCGAAAAGTAAAAAATAAAAAATAAAAAGCCGCGTACCGCATTGTACTTTCCAAGCATGTTACCAGAAACAAACTAGTTTTTTTATTTGGCCTAATTCGACTATTTTCAAATTTTGACAGATTGTAGGCTTGATACTTGAATTGCAATTACTATTTTACAAATACGTGGTGTTGATTTCGAAAAGCTCTGGTCTAAGATTGAATGAGGTAGAATTTTAATTGAATGGATTTTAGTAGAGTTAATAGAAAAATAAAACCATTACGTAATACCTTTAAACACTTAAAACACTTAAAATCTTGATCACGATTATAAAAATTCCGACTCGAACAATTTTTAGGCACGGTAAAAAAAAAAAAAAAAAGAAAAGAAAGAAAGAAAATAACAGGAAAACGTACCTCGGCAACACATTTTCTGGGTGACCCCGTAAAATGTTACGGGGAATTTATGTAAATAATTCAATATGGCAAACAATACGGAATAATTTTAATAGTCAGTGAAAAAGAAAAATCACCGGATATCCAGGATTCAAACCGGAGGATTGTTGTTACGCTAGGTATCACTCCAAGGTCGTGGCGGGTTAATTGAAGTAATGATCGATTGTGTGAACACCTCGACGAATTTCATGGCTTCTGTGTAGACGTACATGCTAAATTTTAGGGGTTTTTTTTTTCAGTTTTTGCCTGAGATTTCATTTCATTTTGATTGATTATGTTTTCACCACAAAGCATGAAAATACCGATATATGAATTTGGAGAGAGTTGTGTGACTTTGCTGCTGAAATATTCGGAGGGAAAACACTGCAATCATGTTTAACGTACATTAAATGAATGATACTGAAAGGATGTTACATCATAGGATACCTGACTGCAAGCTTGTCTTGAAGCGATCTGTTTTACCACTAATTTTTACGACTACCGAATTCGAGTGGGTATGGACGGAAGTGATCAGTTGAAAAGGGATGATAAGGGAGGAATAAGTGCAGGGTGAGTTAATTAGTTTGCTTGTTTCGTCTATGCTTGCTTGCATGCGTCCACACGAGCTAGCCACCCAAGATTCGTGCTCCCCCAGAAATGTTGTGCATTTAACATATCTTTGCTTTTCAGGTTACGTCAAAAGGACGAGGGCTAAATTAGAAATAATATATTTTCGGTTGAGTCCCATGACGAATGAGAAAATAATAGTGTAGTTGATATTACATAAATACGCCTTCACTCGTCTAGCAGTAGTAATGTCAAGGTCATTTACATTTTGTGGTAGACCTGTTCAACTAACCGTTCCTTCCCCATAAGTTACGTTTAAAAATGTTATATTTCGGTTATTCACCTTAAAGTTGGTTCGGTTTAAAAAAACTACTAAGTGAGAAGTTACATTTTTTCCCTTGGAATATTTGATGTTTGACAATTCCGGTACTGGTACAAAGTGTCCTCGGGTAAAATAACGCCAACACAAATCAGGATATCCTATCTTTTCACGTAAGTTTAAACTAGCACAAGGAAATCCAAACACGACATAATGGCTTTTGTAATGGTTTCCGTGTTTTCTTTCCATTCACGAGCACATCTTTAATTTTGCGCAAGGTACAAACACATTATCCGAGTTCTACATCTTAAGGAAAGATAAGAAAGCGTAAAATAAATTTGAATTTGGTCTTGCTATTAAAAGCACACGTTTATACACTGAATTGACACTGATTTAGGGGTTCATTCATTCAAGATCGCTTGATTTAACCCGAGGACTTTATGGTGACGTCATATCCTCTATTCCTACATGCCCTATCTTTACAAAAGAAAAGAGGAGATGGACGATATAAAACCATCATGCAGAGATGAATGCGGGTGTTTTAGCAAAATATATTTGTTCTCGTCATCGACTAAGAAACACAACTTCATACAATAGTCAAATTTAGTTTCAGTTATTAACCAAATCGTTTGTTGTGTATACCCGGGAAAGCGACCAGCAATTAATGGTTTGAAATATATTCATACACTCTGCGTGTGCTCCGCGTGTCATCTAGCCAATCAGAACGCAAGAATATAAAGTACGCAGAGTGCAGTGGATCTTCACAATCCACTGCGCTTGTTGCGTCCCGGTTTGCGTGGCGGGCGTTTAGTGCGTATGAATGTTTCATTGTTTTTGTCGGGTGATTATTTATTTAGTTGAGAGAAGTTTATGGATTTTGATGGTCATTTTAAAGGCCTTAATTATTTTCACAAAAGATACAATATTATTTTTCTGTCGTGTATGAATTAGATTAATAAATTTGCATTCCATAATGTTCGTAAAATGATTTTGATTTTGTCTCATTTCACTCGCGTATGAAATGCGCATTTATTAACCTATAACTATTGGACCAAAATGAGCAGATAGATAGTCTATATAGATGAGTTGACACAAATGTATAGCTTATTCTCCGATAAAGTGTGCAACTTTGCCGTTTTGGTGTCGCTCATGTTCGTGTTGCTTGTTTAACGTTGTTAAACCTATTATAAATGATTTGAGTGGTTTAGGTGATACATTAGAGTCACATTAGTTATATATGTGAAGCTAAACAAGTTATCATTCCAGGAAAGTAGATAACGATTAATCTGAAAATGCCAAATCGTTACTTTTCCCCATGTCGCCAGCCATACTTTTTATGTTTTATGTGCCCCCGTTCCTAAAATATTCGGGCATATC
>JXSR01S074799.1:0-10883 GCA_000969725.1 Ophiothrix spiculata | reverse complement strand
CCCCCCCCCCCTTGAGAATCAAATGGTGCGCACTTAACAACCAATCTTCGCGGAAAATTACATAAACCGGGTTTTGATCGTGTATGTCAGGTCACAACTTACTACACTATTGAATGAACACAGTGTGACAAAACAGCGTCAAATTCGGAAGTTGCAACAACTGAAAGCGGAGTCAGTTGACCTGATATCGTCACCAGATTTGATGAGAAATGAGAACAAAGGCAGTAATTTAAGGGGTTTTCTCAAAGATGCAAATCCTCCATTGATTTTCTTGAAAATTTAGTATTTGGTAGATTTATTTGTGCTGATAACGAATCTAAAATAAAAAATATAGGTCACCGTTAAAAATGTTAAACTTACCTAAAGTTCATAAAGCCGGAGCCCCTCTCCGTCCGATAGTGTCAAGTATTAACCTACGAGTGTGCCAGCTATCTTAATCTGCGATGGCGGATATTTTAGGTAAATTGATCGAAAAAGGTGAACACCATATTCTGACCACTGAAACTCGTTAACCATGTTAAGGATATTCGCACGGCCCCATGAAGCTGTGGATATCGGAAGTGTCCCTTTGATTAAGTTAAAGGAAAAAAGACTCAACCAAACCATTACAAAACATGGATAGAGAGGACCAGAGAGTACCCCGACAAGTACGGGAGGCAATTTATATTAAGAAGAAGAAACCTTCACTGAACCGTGACCAATGATTGTAATTACCGTCGTTATATAATGAATTCTTCTAAGACTGACGTCACCAGGCGCAGGCCATTAGAGGTCAATATCCATTATCACTGGATCGTTTCTGATGAGGACATGTGCTACATGTCGAAAATTCGAAACCAAAAAGGTATGTGAATTTTGTGCATGCAATCAAAGGTAGAAAAGTTGAAGGTACGTATGAATTCACAATAGTTTGCGCTTGTTAGCGTTTTCTTCACCGTTCACACTTAACCAGAAAGTGGCACAAACTGGTTATTGTGGCTTGCGTAGTAAACTGAAGTTATCTTCGGATTGATAAAAGCAAATTAGATGAAAGAAAACTTAAAGGAAAGTTTGGTATTTTTTCTTTAAATATGGTGCCCAAAACGACTTACTTATAATTAGATTTAATATTGAAAACAAGTGGTTGTCGATTGTACCATTTTTTTTTTCGAGACAAGCTGTACATGTACTGTTATTGTATATTGCAATGCGGCATGTTCCTAAATTGCATAAAGTTTACTACAGCTGTGCTTAACTGAAACATCTTTTCCGCCAATACATCATAAGCTATCATACATTTTTTACCGGTTAGAAAGTTATATTGTACAAAATAATTGGCAATCAAGAATAAAAGAATAAAACAAAATAGCAAAAGTATTGTACGAACTTATTGTGATTTTTCATATAACAACCATTGAGTCCATGCGTAATCTCGTATTTTAATGTGTTGATTACTTTTAGTGAAGATAGTTACCTGATTGTATCTGATAAACTAATACATTTAAACAACATAACAAAAGTAAGAAATCATTGTGATTTGTCCAATAACATCCATTGAGTCCATGCGTAATCTACAGACATAATGCAGTATTCTTAGTGCTGGTTACTTTTAGTGAAGTTAATAGTTATCTGATTGGATACTACTATATCACGCCATATAATCTAATACATTTAAGGCTACAGTTCTTTTTCCCGAGCGAGATGGCGGAACGTCACGTTTACTGTTTGTGTTTTAGATTTCAGTCCAAGGCTGCTCAGTTAGCTCAGCGGTTATTCCCTTGCTTCGTAATGCTTGACCAACCCGTGTCATATTGGTTCAAGTCCAAACAAATGAAGTGGTGGAAACTATTTCTCTTTTCATGATTAAAAAAGAATAGTTGGGATTTACATTTTTCTGGAGAGTACTTGCCCTTAAAGTTTTAATCAAGATCTGTCAATATCTTTTCATAGATTTCTTATTTCAAATTCATTGTATCTCCATTGTTATCTCTTGATTAGTATGTTACAAAAATTATTGCAATATTCAGCTTTCAAAAAACACAATTACCAAAATTGCTGCATACGAGAAGTAACCTGTCCCACAAACCTTTGCGGTTAGGTGAGCTTTTTTGTAAGAAACTATCCACGGAGCTCTTGGAATCAGTTTGAATTATGGAATCTCCACTCCCTCCAAAAGTATTTATAAGCGCTAAAAAGAATTATCAAATTTATTTATTTATTTGTTTGTTTTGGTTTGTTTGTTTTATGAAAATCCTTATTAAATAATAGATCATGTTTATATAAAACTTTTGTTACAAAATTTTGAAAATAGTTTCTATTTAATTTTAGTGTATTTAGTTATCAATTAGTTAGAATTAATTATTTCTTAGAAATTAATTATAGGTATTACTAGTCAATTAATTAAATACTATACGATATGCTTTTATATTTCTTATTTATTGCAAAATAAGAAAAGAAATACGATAAGTATAACTTTAATTCTTTTAAGTGTAATTAAATTTGTATTAATAGTGAAATAATCAAATGATTATAATGATTAAGTTTTAACCTTTTTAATTAAATATTTCTAATGACATTTCTACTGTAACACTTGTCACTTGCACAGAATGTGGCAAAAATAATTGGTTTAAACAATAACAATAGGTTTTTATTATGGATGCTACAGATTTTAATAGTTTTAATTGTATATAATATATTTGAATAAAACTGATCGTATGCAACATCTGCACGATTGTATATAAAGGTGAAACAATGTGCATGTAATGAAAAATGCTTTTACTTTGACAACGATTGATAGCAATAAATACTGTTCTTGACTGGTCTTTATATATTCGTCCAATACTGATTATACAATTTAAAACAGGAAAAATAATTTCATTTGAAACTTTCAATCTGAAATAATACTTTATTTGTAAGCGAAAATATCAGTCACCATCAATGCTCTCATTTTTGTCTCACCAGGTGCACTGCATTTACGATTGCCCGGCGATGGTTTAATGAGTCTGTTTTTAACCATTGAATCATTATCAAAGCTCGATTTCCAAGTACATGTAATTTCACGATGTTCGAACAATTCGACTGGTTTCAAATTTTGGCAGATTGTAGGCTTGATATGTCTTATTGAATAATATTTTATAAATATGCTGAGTTGATTTTGAATGATAATGTAACAAACCCGCGTTGTTTTGCCCGAAAATCCGGACGTGAATTACGACTCTGAGTTCGCCCTGTTTGAGCTGTGAATTGCCTGTTTTTAGTATCTACATTATCTACATTTTGTCTGATATACGCATTCGCATAATTTACTTACAAATTGAACATTCCAATGAGTCAAAAATTGCATTTTTTATGTAAACAAAAGACAAATACGGCATTCTAATGTTTATGTTTTAGATTTTAGTTCACGATTTCAACGCTGCTTTGATAGCTCAGCGGTAGATCCCTCGCTTCGTAATGCAAGACTCAAACCTGTCATAATCCATGGTTCGAGTCCCCGCAAAGGCAGTGGAGACTATTTATCTTTTCATGATTAAAAAATAGTTAGGATTCACTTTTTCCTGAGGAGATGGATTCCCTTTACCCTTAAGGATTAAAATGACATCAGGAAATGTCTATTTTTCTTTTATATACTTTTATTCCCGTTCCCAGTTTAATCAGTTTAAAAACAAATAGTATTAAGCAAAGGCTGAACGAAGTGATGGTGAAATGTCAACAAAAATTCATCAAAACAAGTGGTCAGAAAAGGTAGTCAGAACACCTGGTCATGTTACGGAAAACCGCTACCTATCAACTGTTAAAACTGTTTTTTCATCTCGACGACATCTCTGTGTTATTATCACATTCTAATCGATAGTCACCTGCGACGCGATCTGCACCACACAATTAATTTGGTCTTCCGCGAGGCGTTTTAAAGTAATACTATTCGTCATTTTTGTAACGATATGACAGAAATATCTGGCAGAGTCTGTAAAACACTGTTGCTTTTCATATATATCTTTATTGTTGTGTGGCGATATTGAGGTAAATCCTGGACTATATGAAAACAAAAAAGATGGAATGCAATATCAGTTTGGTGAACATGTGGACACTGGTTCAAATTCTGTAGGTCACAAATGTGTGTTCAACAAATGTTGCCCACAGTTTCAAACTCTATTACACCATGTCCACAGCCTGGTTTCACAAGTATTTTGTTTGGCTCTTTTCATCAAGGAAATGATCGATTTCATGAAATTTCTAGAGGTAAACAATGTGATCTCAGGTCAACTTTGTGACCATTGTAAAAATTTGACCTCAAATGACCTTTTGACCTTGACTGACATTGACCTTGGGTCCAGGGCTATCCATGGCCCAAGTTTGATCCATGTGGGGTCAAGGGTTCATGAGTTATGACCATGTGCAATTTTTGAGCAGACTATAAGGCCAATAAAGCATTGCATGTTCTGAGGTCAAAAAGTGACCCCACATGGATCAGACTTAGGCCATGGATAAGTTTTGACCCAAGGTCAATGTCAAAAGGTCATTAGAGGTCAAATTTTTACAATGGTCACAAAGTTGACCTAAGGTCATTCTGAGGTCAAAAATGACCTGAGGTCATCAAAGGCCACTTCAAGGTCCCAGACATATCTCATGATCCCTTCATCCGACGTGGATTAAACTTGACCCATGAATAGCCCTTAGGCCAAAAAAAAAATGTTTGGTTGCCCTCCACCGACCGACCCTATTTTTCAGCCCGACCCAAACTTTTTTTTATTGAAAAATATTTTTTTTTTCTAAAAAGTTATGTAAAACTTAACGAAAACTACCAAAAAAAAAGTTATATTTCTTGCTTTTTCCGATATTCAACCCTTAAAATGTTTAGGATGACCCAAATCACTACAAGAAGTATTTGATTGTTATGATTTGGATGTCGTTGGGGAAGTTGTGAGGGCTGGAGCGGCCGATCGACCTAGAAGTCCGTGGAAGAGTATTAAAAAAAAAAAATTAAAAAAAAAACAAAAAACGACCGACCGACCCTATCTGAAAAAAGCTGTGGAGGGCAACCAAAGAATTTTTTTTTTTGGCCTTAATCCAAGGTCAAAGTCAAAAGGTAATTTGAGGTCAAAATTCCAAAATGCACAAAAAGTTGACCTGAAGTCATCTAAGGTAATTTCAAAGTCACAGTGATATCTCATGAACCCTTCATCCTCCATTGGATTAAACATGACCTATGAATAGCCCTTGGTCCTGACATTCAAACTGAAATTTAAATGAATCAAAATCAACCATTTCATGTTCATATACTCCGCGTGTGTTGCGCGTGTCACCTAACCAATCAGGACGCAAGAATATAAAGTACGCGGAGTGCAGTGGATTTTCACAATGTACTTCGCTTGTTGCGTTCCGGTTTGCGTGGCGGGCGTTTAGTGCGTATGAATGTTTCATTGTTTTTGTCGGGTGATTATTTATTTAGTTTAGAGAACTTTTGGATTTTGATAGTCATATTAAAGGCCATATTTCTTTACACAAAAGATGCAATATTATTTTTCTGTCGTGTATGAATTAGATTAATAAATTTGCATTCCATAATGCTCGTAAAATGAGACAAAATCAATGCACTTGCTTTAAATTTGATTGCTGTCCAATGCACTCGGCCCTATGGGCCTCGTGAATTGGACGCATCAAAATTGACCGCGCGTGCATTGATTTTGTTTCATTTCACTCGCGCATGAAATGCGCATTTATTAGCCTATACAGTGCAATACATGTCATATCATGTTTATGCACCGAGATATATATTCCAATTATGATATAAACTTATCCACATTTTCAAATGAAAACCTGCGTAATGCCAAATAAGGCTTCATAAAGAACAGATGGTAAGCTATCTCTCTTACATAATTATGTGACCCGTCACGAAAATAGTATAGGGTGCAATCGTCTGTCTACTCATGTGTCTTAATTTATGTATACAAAAATTATTATCAAAACCAACCAGCGATCAATTCAGTCTCGAAGTGTTACGTGTAATCCGATTATCACCCTAACAACTGGTTCACGCTTTCTAGTTTTGAACCATGATCGAAATGGTCACCATAAGGTCGAAACATAAGGTCAAAACATACTTCTTATGGGCTACCAAACATTTGGTGCATCAAGTCTTTGTCATCTTATAATCTGATATATAGTTACAATGTATTTATATTAGTAAAGAAGGCTTGGTGATGAAAAATCAATACTCCACCAAATTTTCTTTGCTTTGTGATTTTCAACACCAATCATCCGTTATTGATTAGAAGATGCATTGGAATTGATGTAATAACAAAGACTTGTTGCACCAAATGTTTGATAGCTCAAAATAGTATGAATTGAGCTATAAGTCGGTCTCAAAACAAAATTTTCGCTACCAAACATTTGGCCGTGACGTCACGAAATATTTGCCATCGAACTTAAAGTATGAACCGGTA
This sequence comes from Ophiothrix spiculata, assembly GCA_000969725.1. Classification (NCBI taxonomy): domain Eukaryota; kingdom Metazoa; phylum Echinodermata; class Ophiuroidea; order Amphilepidida; family Ophiotrichidae; genus Ophiothrix; species Ophiothrix spiculata. Next base: position 4,461 of record JXSR01S074799.1, on the reverse strand, counting down.
ACAAACATTTGGTGCAATGCCCGGTGCATTTTTTTTTGTCTCAACTCGGTGTTGAAGTTATTTTATTATATCTTTTGCCGAAACCTATAAGTTCAAGTAGTTCGAAAAAACAAATTGCGTTGAAATTTTGGTAAACTACAACAATGAATTATGGAATTAAACATGTTGTTCAAAACTTACAATTCTAATAATGTCCCTGTGGGCACTGATGTTTTCAAGGTAATTGTTTATAAAAAAAAAAAAAAAAAACATTTTTACACTTACTCTGTTAAGCATGCATATATCTTTTATGACTTTCTAAGACCTCTATCATGTCGAAAATACGAGCTTTACGTAGAAAAAATTGAGTTCTATTACTCAAAAAATCAAAATGGAGTTATTCAACGTAACATTATAAAATTAATACCGGTAATTTAATAATAATATAAACCACTCATATGTCTGGGCCCCATAGAAGAAGAGTGCCAGTGCATTGAATGGGTTCCCCAGGTAAAACTAGAAATAAATAAATAAATAAATTTATGAGACGTCAGTTTGGTCGATTCTGCTAGTAAAAATATGAAAACTCAGTTTGAAATATATATTTTGCCTAAAAGATTTTAAAATTGAGAAAAACAAGGAAAAATAAATACGCTGATGTAATGTATGAAAGGTACATAATATTGGCTCTTCATACTTGCATGCGATTTGTATTGCGATAACCAGGCACCAAGATTTCGATAACCATAATCTTTTGTCACGACGGGTCATCTGATGCCAGCAGCGTGCATGTAGCTCAGACCTTGCGCTTTGAATGACTCGGCCCTCGCTGTGTTGAAATATTTGGCATTTCATGTGAAAATTAATGAACCTGACATGTGGGGTTTTTTTGACTGAAAAGTAACCTTTTGTGGTCTTTTATATAAATTATGTCAAAAATTCGAGAATTTCATTCAGTGAATAATTGAAGAAAAATCTACACGCCACGGCCAACAAAAAAAAAAGACAAAATATAGAAATTTACAAAACGACTATGACGGGACGCGAACCAACGATATTCTGCTTGAGAGTTTGATGTCATCACCGCAACACCACGGACCTGGCTTGTTAGCTAACGGCATTTACTAAATATATTCTGGGTATTTATTTAAAGAAATACCCAGAAAAATTTTTACGCTTGCGCACTGATCATCACACACTAAAATTTCTCGGCAATTCGATTGTTTGACAGGAAACAACCCATAAATCAGGTCTGTTTTATCAATATTTATCGTAAGATTTTCGGGTGAACTATTAAAGAGCTTGGTCACAATAATCGTACGAACAGCTTACGAGCAGTGTTTAGTCCGTTTAAAAGGAGCACGAGCAGTGAGTAAAGCGAGCAGCGAGGGCGTCGCGTGGTCCTATATATATTAGATGGACTAAACACTGCTCGTAAGCTGTTCATACGATTATTGTGACCAAGCTATAACACACAAATGTTCAAACATTGTTTTCAGTGGTACAGTTAAAATATATAATACTGATAAATATTGAGTTTAGTTTAAATTTTGAGACCCAATTTCATCGCTCTTGTTCAAAATAAACACTCAGGTTAATTGTCTCGAATTTTAATTTTGTGAAAATTCAAACTTTTTAAAATTGTAAAATGTTACTTTCTTTTACCTGCTCTGCGTAAAATTTTCTGAAATTCAGACTTCTTTCAGTGATTTTGAAATTTTGTACTCAGCCTTATGAATATTCATACCCACCGCCCAGATAGCGATACTGGTAGTTTTTCATGCATAAAAGAATATAAAAAGTGCGACATTTACGGGAGCTGTATGGCACGCCACAGGCGTCAAAAAACGTCCAGTTTTTAAAAAAAGACGTCCAGTTTTAGAAAACTAACGTCCAGTTTGAAAAAGGCGTTCATTTTGAAAAAAAAAAGACATCCAGTTTAAAAAAAAGACATCCAGATTGAAAAAATGTTACCCAGTTTAAAAACTGGTACCCAGTTTGAAAAAAGTGACGTTTAGTTTATGAAAAGGCAACAATTAGAAAAATGACGTCCATATTGAGAAAAGGATGCCCAGTTTTACCACGTACCCAACCGAAATCTGAGTACCACTCCCCCCCCCCCCCCCCCCCCCGGGATATTAGCGTATGGGATGGCAAAAGATATTTTTTGTTTCATTTACAAACTTAAAAACCGGTGTACTAGTAAAAGGTATAGTAATGATTTTACTGTCCGGGTTCTACAGTAAAGTATAGGTTAACAACTCTACTATTAGCTTCACGCTTTATTCCGTATGATCTATGGAGGGCGGACTTAGATTCCAGGGGGACTAAGAAATATTTTACACCAGTCAAATTAGGACGAAATTAACACAAAATTATTTTTCTTTGTATATGCCATTATTTATCAAATTTGCTCCAAGCTATATTATAATGAGAATCTGTGCACTAAATCAAGTTCTAATGACATGTGGATCAACTTTCCCTGCTCAAGGATCATCAGCAAATCGACGTCAAATCGAATCCCAGTGTTGCAATATTCATGATAATGTGATAACGATGAACTTGGCATATTTTAATAGGAACAAAGTAAATCTTCGCCTACTTTTTTGCTGAAATACTAGTATATGATATGAAAGAGTGGTGATTCTTTTTATCGGTCCAAATACGTCATAGACCGGAGTTAGCAATTGTCACGAAATCGCTGCCATGGCATCGCGTGCTCGGTGGGTTGACATGGTGATAGTCTGGTTGGGAAGCGAGGGGTCCCGGGTTCGAATCCAGGTGGAAACCCGTCATTTTTAACTTGCAGATTTCCGAGTTCTTAAACGGAGAATTGCTCAGTACGGTTAGGGTTAGGGAAGCATACATATGGATCTGCCTTAACCCTAACCGTACAAAATCACAAAAAATCACAATTCACGTTGGTAGGAAAATCGTATACCTAAACGGATAATTGCTCAGTACGGTTAGGGTTAATTAAACTACCACTTATTCAATTTAGGATGAGGTGACACTCCGTTAATTTTGTTCGTTCCAACTCTTTTCATTCCATTTTGTTCTTTTTTTTCACGACACTTACTACAAAGCGTCTGGGTCTTCCCATCTTTTAACTTCTTCTTTAGATTGTACTTGGACAACTGCAGACATTTTGCTGAGGTCAAGCAGGTGGGGAATCTCTTCAGCTGCAGACTATTTTCGTTCGGGCGCCTACGGGCGGCCAAACATTACTATGGGTTTTGACCAAGAAAATTTGCCTATACAAATGCTAGTTGGAAATTCACGTCGCGGTGGTGTTTTTAAGTTTGTGACGTCAGTACTGAAATCTCATGAAATTAATGACACCACAAAATGCCGATGGTGCTTCGTGTCATGCCTACATTAAATGATTTTAATATTGTGTTGTAGGCCTTTGACATATTATAATATAAAATTATGCCATATAAACACAATATTAAAATTAATTTAATGTAGGCATAAAACAAAAACACCATCATAATTTTCTGTTATAACTAGGCTGGTTATAACAATATAAAATAATTGAGGGCGACATATTGACTGAAACTCAGAGAAATGATATGCGCTGTAAGATATTAAGATATCTATGCTGAGGATTAAAACAACTGAACCAGTTGATCCCGTTATAGTAAATAGAACATATTTTTGCCGTGAAAGATTTCTGTGTTAATTATGTTTGTATATGACTTTGATGAGTAGAAAACTGCTTCAAATGACATGTAAAGAACTTTAAAAACATTCTTTGTCACATTACGTAATAATTATTCAAATCCCTATCTTTGAAGATTAAGGTGTCTGGTCCATAATAGATCTGAATGAAATTTGTTAATAAAAAATCGGCAGGAATAATACTTTAAGCTACTTTATCGAAGTAGAACCAATTTTTAGAATAACAATAATTGGAGATAACCGTAATCGTTTTTATAGGCGACTCAGTTTAACAAGAATAGTCCTTAAAAAGGACAAACTCACGTTACCCCGGAGTCATGGTCAAGATTACACTGTGTACCAAATGCTCAATAATTATGCTTGCCATTTTTCATTGCTTCTTATCATGCTTATGGAATTGTTTGTACAGCAAGTTAACTAGTATGTGATTATATATATAGTTTCCTATATAAAATCAGTCCACTCTCATAGTAAGTAATACGTACATGCTTAGAAGCACAAAATATCTCCTTCCTCTTACGGCACAGCTATAGGTATTGAGATGGCCATCATATGGGGATGTGATATGAGAAATTGGAATTGGGGAGTTTTGGCTACTTGTCAAGAAGAGTAAACTTTGGTTTTATTGAATAAGGAAGAAGAGATACGTACAAGTGCTACAAACAGACAGACATATGTGTGATGCAAGAGTTCTTATAAAATTAGGCCGAAAACATAGATGGCCTCCAAACAAAATTTGGGGCACACTCACTACGGTGTGAGAAGAATGATGACATCCCCAGGCCTCCAATTCAACCT
>JXSR01S074798.1:196415-206441 GCA_000969725.1 Ophiothrix spiculata | reverse complement strand
TTTCAAAGCCATCTTTCATCAATATTTTGAAGTAAAACTAAGTTTTTCATTGCTGTGTTTATGGCTTTATATCAAATTTGACGGTCATTTTGAATTTTTTTAGGGCGCAATTTTGAATTTTGAACATATAGCATGTTGGTCTGTTAGTAACCTGGTACCCGGTAAAGCTGTCTCTAATTTATCAATTTGTAAAAAAAAAATAATGCTGTTGTAATACCTCTCTATTGTCAAACGGCAAAATTTACTTCGTCGGTCATTGTGGACCTTGTTATGAACGTTACTTTGGATTTGAAACATGTTAGCAGCAGAATTTTTGGTGGAGTTTATCTACCAGAACCTTCAAAACCACTTTCCATTAATTCTTTTGAAACAAAAGAGGTTTAAATGTGCCACTCTTGCACATTTTGTGCCTCCAAACTATATTCTGAAGGCAATTTTGGACATTTTATGGGTACCATATGGGATTTGAATCATAATATTTAGACAATTGGATCTCTTGGTATCTCATAACCATTTTCTATCATTTATTTTGAGAAAAAATGTTTTCTTTTAATGCTGTTTAATGCCGTCTTAACACAATAATGGGTGATTTTGGTAGCCATTTTGGGCCTTTAATGGGTGACATATTGGATTCAAAACAGGTTTTGAAGGGATTCGTCTGTAGGTACCCTCGAAGCTATTTTCCATTGATTGTTTGTAAAAGGTTAAAACTTTTTAAGCTGTTTTAATGCATTCTTCCATCTCTACTGAGATACAAAAAAAAGAGTTTTTATGGCAATTTTGGACTTTTTATGGTGTGCTTTTTAGAGTTAAAAACGCTTGAGGGAGAAATGGGGCTGTTGGTACCCTAGACATCAGTTCTATCGATTACCTAAAAAATATAAGAAGGTTTCCAATATGTTCAATGCCCCTCCAGCCATACTTAAGCGACATAATGATTTTAGGTAGCCAATTTTGGAACTTATTACGAACGGCATTTGAATTCTGAAACATGTTTGAAATAAACCTATGGATGAATGGGTCTTTCCTACCCTCATACTCATCTTACATCGAATATTTTAAATGCCTTAAAGGTTTTTGATACTATATAATGGCATTTTTTTTTCAATTTTTAGCTATAAAAGTATATTTCGGCGGCCATTTTAGACCTTTTATGGGTTCCATTTTGAATTAAGAATAAGTTAATGGTAAAATTTAAGGTCAAAATTATAATTCATATGTTTCTTTCTCTTAATTTGTAAACTTTTTCAATTCAAATATGCTTTTTTTTGTCGATTTTATAAATATATGCTATTTAGCGGCCATTTTGAATCTAAATTATGAATTTGACATAATGCAATCTCTAAATATGTATTTGCTATTGTTAACGACACCATTATACAATTATAATTGTGCATATTAAGTTGTTTAGAAGGGTTGCTGTAAGCAGATTATAGCAAATATATGCTATTTTAGCGGCCATTTTGTTTTTCTCATTTTTCCCGCACTTCCCAGGGGTTGATTTTGGTAAACTTTTTTGCATATTATTTCTGACACCTTCAGAAAATGTATAGTACAAGTTTCATTTCTGTTCTAATCATTTTGACCTTTCAAGCAAATTAGAGTTAATTTTACTGGACTAATTGTTAAAACATCAACAGTTACCAGTTGTTGGTTTTACATTTCAGAGTTTTGAAAGTATTTATGGTTATTTCTATTTTACCATTTAAATTAAAAGTGAATATTGCAGAAAACATGAATTTTGGAATGAGTTCAGTAAACTCTTAATGTAATCCTTTCAATAAAAATTGTCAACCAACATGACAAGGACAAATCAATAAGTATTGTAATATGTGGTCAGTGACCATATAATACCATGAGCAAGTATAATAGCTCAGTAGATTAATTCTATTTTGAGCTATATTGGGGTTGGGTCGGTATCTATATAAGCCGATACAAGAAATGGTTAAATACGGTGGTTAAACATACACTTTTATATCGAACTGCTAGACCAATTCGATAACCCAGATCGCGAAATGCCTCTTGCAATATCGGTCGCAATGAAGGCTAGTATTGTGTGCAGCCCCTAATGCAGATTTTGAGGAGAGATATAAATGGGATATTGATGGGTTTTGGCATTGCAATGTTGTTTTAGACCTTTCATTGTTTTCAATGTATAGCAGTAGTAATGCAGATTTGGAGGAGAAATGGAATGTTGGTGTTTTGGCACTGTAATTTAAAGCAGTTCGGAGTTGTGGTAGTAAAGATAAGTGGGGATCACCAATATACAATTCATATAGAATACAGCATTTTTAGTTGAGGCAATTTAGTTGTTTGTCATCTTTTACTGATAAAAGTAATGCGAAATAAAGTAGACATGAAATTCTTACTACATGGTTTGGGTTTAGGATATCCTGTTATATAAATCATATATTACACATAATGTTTTCAGAAAGCTGGAATGAAGATTACTCATGCAGTAGAACAAAATTAGAGAAATAATTGCACAACTTGGGATTTGTAATTATTTCACATATTTAATCTGTTTCTGCTTTTAATTACAAAATTTTGTATTGAAAAATGGTTGAATGATGAACTGCATGTTAAAAATTGGTTGGAAATGGCCGAGTTGGAAATTTAACATTAATGAATGGTTGAAATGATATTGATTTGATATTTTTCAGTGTTTAAAGTTGACTGACTGGATGAATCCCAGAATTCAGTGCTGTTTCTCTTAATTCTCTTTAACTGGTGTATGTGATTCTTCAATTCCACAGTTAATTTGCAATGGATACGGGGATTGTGATTGTGGTGTATGTAAATGTAATGCATCAACGCCATACAGAGGAGCTCGCTGTGAAGAGTGCCCGGTAGGTTCAGGATTTTGTTTTTATTATTTGTACTGTTCTGTTTCATTTCAATTTCTTTTTATGTATGATGAGTAAATAATATGCACTGTTGTTTGAACCCTATGGAAATGGGGACACCTTATACATTCATGTCAAAATAGATTACACTATTCGTAGAAAGTGATTTTAAGATGTAGAAGGGATATGCTGTTATTTACCACCAAAGTTAGATATAAATGAAGCATCTGACATCAAGAACATTTTACTCACCATTTTCAGCCAAAATCTTCACAAATCAAACAGCATAAACGATAATCACGGATAATCAATATTTTGAAATATGTATAGCGCCGTCCTTTTTGCATACATCTGAATTCACAAAAATATACCAATAGACGTGTTTAAAACTAATAATTTTCAACTAAAATGGAATAAACTTTAAGAATAGATTAAAAACCTTTATTTTGCAACACATTCCAGTTATTTGTACAACTTTTATGATGTAAACTGTGCTTCTTTTTTCTGTTGAGAAATGAATAGATGTTCCCTTCAAACACCAGTGAATGGGAGCTTGTCTGTGTGCATAAGTTGGAGTGGAGAATACCATTAAAGCTTTTGGCTAATTGTGATTTTACAACCAAAGGCAATTTCATTTCAAAATAACATGATTAAAGTCATTTTTTAAATTTGACTTTATGCATTTGACTTAATACGTTACACTAGAAATGAAACTGAAAGTGATGACAACTTAAGTTAAATTGACTATGACTCTTCGCATAGTGTAAACGGGGTATAATTTATTTTTATTTGTATATGTGCAAAACTGTGTTGTAACTTTTTCATTCAATTTTACATACAAAAATACAGATGATTTACAGTACAGAATCCGCTCTGACTGTTGCAATTCCACACAGCCTCTGCGCAATTTACAGAATTATGCTAGTGATTGATCTGAGCTCACCACAGATCTCCTGGGGAATCTGAAAGGTCAAAGTTATCAAGACACTCTAGCTCTCTATTTTTTACCGCACACTTAATTTCATTGGAGTGTGGCCAAGCGGTTAGAGCACAGGTCTCTATGGGGGTTGTGGGTTCGAGCCCTGGGCGTAGCGGTTTTCGTTTACTTGTTCCATCGTTCGGAAGTCATTTAAAGCCGTTGGTCCCCTGTACGAATAGACTCCTTCATGGGGTATACAAGTACAGTGTTTATTGATTGATTGTTGTTTTCATTTCAGGCTTGTCCAGGCCAGTGTATAGTGAATAGAGACTGTGTCCAATGTAAAGCATTTGGCACTGGTCTTAGTGAGGAAGAATGCAACAAATGCCCTCATCCAGTCAACTTAGTCCAAGATCTCAAAGTTCGTAAGTATCGTACAAGGATCTAGTTAAATATATCTATATATTTTTTTTAATCTAAAGAGGCTTCTTTGTCACAATTCACTTGCAATCCTCCAAGACTACTTTATTACTTTTTTGCATCTAAAAATGATCTCTCTAGTAAATATACAAGGAATTCAATAGGGCAGACTCAAACATATTCAAACAGGCTTGCAAGCAAAACCAACTGAAGCTCATTTTTTCCAAATTAATGCAAAATCTGCCCAGACTACTTGGTTCCATTTGGATTTAGGCCTGTATTCCTTGGTATCCAATAAGTAAATAAACATGAAGAATTTCATAAGAGTAGATCCAAACTTCTTCAAAAAAGCTTCAGCCAAAATCAGTTGAAGGTATGAAGCATAACTTTATCATAATTCATTCGGAATCAACCCTGATAAATTTGATCATTTAAGGCATTGGCCAGTATTGAACACAAGAGATTTTTTCTTTCAAAATGGAGAGTGTATGTTCTATTATAACTCAACAAACTCAATTTTATAATGATTGCATTAGAACTTGTATTGGCACTCTTCTATAGAGACTTCTGACACTGTGTCAAGATATCTTAGCATGGTAAGTTTCCAAGAATCGCACCAAATTGCTAATATTATTCTCACTTTTCCATTTGCAGCAAATGGTTCAGAGAGGTGCCTTTTCCAAGACACAGATGACTGTTCATTTATATTTACTTATCAAACGTTACAAAATGGAACATTTGTATTATGGGTCCAGGAAGAAAAAGGTATGTGTTATGAAAGTTGTTACACTTATAGGCTAATCAAAAATTTCTTGGACAATGAAAACAAAAATAAATGGCGCGGGTTGCATTCACTGTGGAGATTTTTGTCTACACTGTTCAATAAACTTATTTGGCCTATAGATTAACATGATGTGTGTTGAAATCTGTATTCATGAGTTAAGCTTGCTAGGGATGGATTGCCTTACATTTTGTACATCCTATCATAGAAGGAAAAATCTACATATGCAGCATACCCTTTTTACAAAGTACATTTTCGGGAGGCTGGTAGCATATTGAGCTAGATAAACTTGTCTGGAGTGGCCCATAGGTTGCTGGTTCTGACCTACAGAAAGGTGGTATAGACTTTTTCAAGCAGCGATTGGAAAACTTCGGAAAACATGGTTACGTGCCACAGCAGTTGCAGTTGGCAGAGGACAATGAAAACAAAAAATAATAGTACCGCAAAAGTGCATGATAAAATTGGCAATGTTCGTCGTTGTTGGAAACATACTGTAGAAGTGTCGAACAAGGCACTTAGGTACTGTTTATTTCCAGAAACGATCGGAAAGCTTTCAGGTATCTTTGGCAAAGATCGGTTTGAAAAGGTCTATAGGAGTGTGCAGCCTTTATGACCCCCTTTTCACACCTTGCCTGGAGTCTCATTTCAAACACAGTCTTTAGTTCACAAGCCCTTTTTAGACAGTTTAGTTCCCAAGACCCATTTCAGGCCAAAAAAAAAAGGTTCAGAAACCCAGGTTAATTCCCCAGATATTGATTCTGAAGGGTCACTTTAGAAATTGAGTTTGCATTGCAAGACCAAACTCAAAGTTTTATTCATCTCCCAAAGAAATATAGAAAGTATAAAATTTTGTCAACAGAATTGGTATTATAAAATTCAAATATGCAGCATGTTGCTGATTAAGTCATGTTTTTTATTGTTTTGCAGTGTGCCCTGAACCAGTAGACCCTCTGTACATTATTCTAGGTATTGTAATTGGAATCATCATCATAGGCCTAGCATTGTTACTCATCTGGAGGCTACTCACATATGTACATGACAAGAGGGAGTTTGCCAGATTTGAACAAGAACGACAAAATGCAAAATGGGAACAGGTAAGTACAAAATCAATCCAGGAATCAATAAACCAATCAGCCAATCAATGGATTATTGTGGATCCTTTTTTATCTGATTCTGTTGGAATGTAACACATGTCATCAAATTTCCACATTTGCTTTGTTGAAATCTTTAAGAATAGGACATTCAGTATTTGAATAATCCTTTTTTTTTTTCTTTTTTTTTTAATGTCTTAACCCTAATCCACCTCTATCCAACAAAATCCAACAAGCAGAAATCAAATATATCAAGAAGGCCAAATAAATCATAGATAGGGTATGCATACATACACGTCATACTCGGTTGGTTGCCATAGCTGGATATTGGATCGGGATGTGAGAGGTCAGGGGGGTTCAAATCCCAGGGAAAACAGGACATTTTTGTATGACATATTCAGACTTGCAGGTTGTGCATAGTAGAAATTTTGGAAAATAGCTTTGCTGATATGCAATTTTTTGAACGTAACAATGTAATATTTTTTTTCCTGACCAAAAAAAAAAGTCAAAAATCGGGCTTGGGAAAATTTGCATAGGTGAGTGCTGTAAATGAGTCCACTAAAGCTATGGTTACAATTGCTCATACGGTGTTTGTACTAACAGCTACAAATGTGAGTTGGTCGTATTGACATTTTCTATGAACTTTACGGATGCAGTTTTGCAAAAAACTCAATTTTAAAAGTTCATACAAACTGGTCAAATCATCGTCACAACTCTGTTTGTAACCATTCGCACAAAGTATTATGACCATATCTTTCCGTATGCATGTGAGGTACGCGAGACAATATAGTCGGTTGGAAATGGACAACACAACAAACAAATTTTGGCCTAATATCTCTTTGAATATATGAGTATAATTTTTTTTTTAAGTTGTGGTAGAAATACATGTGAAAGTAATATGCATCTTTTTAGTACAACGCTATTGAAATTCAGGATTTTCAATGAAGCCTAAACAATTCTGACAGATTATTGAAATGCTGAGTATCACTTCAAACTGCATAGCAGCTGGCATTTTTGATGTCAGATTTCAACCAAATTTAGCAGACAAGATTTACACATTATAATCTTTTAAATGTCAAAAATGTAGAAAAAAAAATTCTAATTTCAACTTTGAGTTTTTATTGAATTGACAGGCATGATTATCTTCAGGTTTTTGCCTGAATTCAGGCAAAAATGCTTGGATCTTCAACCAAATTTAGCAGACAAGATTTACACATTATAATCTTTTAAATGTCAAAAATGTAGAAAAAAAATTCTAATTTCAACTTTGAGTTTTTATTGAATTAAGCTGTTATTAACTTGTTCAACCATTTCTATTCTTTTTCTTTACTACAGAGTCAAAATCCTATATACAAGCCATCGACGTCAACATACAAAAACCCACTGTATGGAAAGTGAGGAACCCACCAAAAACATGTTATTACTTGTGTGTAGTAAAGTCAGCCTTGTTTGATCAACATTTTATATTCCCTCCTTGTTATGTAAGCTCCAAATAAGGAGAGTACATGCTGTCAGGTATAAAGGTCAAATGTACTGTGACCTCTGGGTGTTGTGCTTTCAATGTTCCCTTATTATTATAGTTTGATAATGTTTTTATCTACCGTAATGTTATAAATTTCAGTGTGATGTCAGGCTGTGTAAAGCTTCATAAAGTAAATTGTATATTTCTGAAAAAAAGTGAAATGTTTCACCACCAAGACAAAAACATGTTGCTTTCATTTTGATATACTCATAATGCATATCTATAAATTGTGTTTTTAAACATACTGACTAACAAACAAGTTTCAGTATGAATTCCATTAGGTATTATAGCAGAATTACTCAGAAATCGGAATTGTAAAGATTTTGATTCAGGTTTGCCCAACATTGGCACATAACATATTAGGGATGGTGGGAATTCTTGTTTTTAGTTACTAAATCTGCATAACAGAATTATTTCATAGCATAGTTACTTCTGCACACAAAAATCCACTCTTTTTGTTGTTGCAAGATGTATGAATCATATTGTAACTATGAAGGTACTATGTTGTGTAACAACTGATCACAGGAGTATTGTTGAAGTAACGTCAGGTTGGAGTTACATATGCTATGGATTTTTGTTGTGCAGATGATGTGCGGTTGAAGGAAAATGATTTACAATATACACTTTAGAGTTACATGTGGAGGTGTTGCGATACATGAAGTTTGAGCTTATTCAGTTTTGTGTGCATGTTTTATTGAAAACTGATAATACATTTCAAAGACGTGATGTTATCATCTTCCTCCTATGTGCTGTCAACCACACTGTATATGTTACCTTGTAATTGCGCACAGTGATAGTGTATCATTCGGGTTAAGAATTCCCTCAGTGAACATGATTATTTTCCTTCAACAGTTTTAAACAAACGTCCCAGCGATAGACATTTACTTATTATGGAATGTGGCCGGCCACTTTTATAAAAGGTAATATATTTGTTAATGCTATTGCCAAAGTTAAGACAATTTATATGTGTGGTGCTATAGGTGCACTGAGTTTGTTGTTCTGTAAAGAATCTAATACATGTCATTGTTGCAAATATTATTAGAAATGGATGTTTTTGATACAAATGCCTGTACAAAGAGAGGCCATCTTGATTGTTGTGTTCTAAGCAAGGAAGATAAAAAGGGGAAATGAGTTTTCTTTTTGACCACAATGTTAAGCATAGGAATGGCTGCCATCGGGGTGTTGCTCATCGACAGTGAGTTTGTCATGCGAGTGCCAGAAAGTCATATCAGCAATAGCTGCCATTTAACATAAATTTTAACAGTGTCTTTGTCAGTGGCTATTGACATGGTTCCTCAGGTGACACTCCTGAAGATTCATTCAAGTGCCACTGACATATGACAGGGCAATTTTTAGGTATTTTTCAGTTCCTTGTGACAATATGCAAAATAAATGTAACTTAAGGCAGCCATTGCAGATACGACATTCTCGCACTTACATTTCGAGTTATTGTACCTCTAAAAATGTTGTTGTCAACACCTACAAAGTTACCATCTGTGTATCTAAAGGTGGTTTCAGATTGTCTGTCGATGTGGTCATATTTTAATTGTGCAAACTTGACCTTGTCGCATCTGGAAAATTTGGCAGTAAAATACACCAACTAAAAATTGCAAATGTTTGGTCGTCTGACTCCACTGCTAGCTCAGTCTTCTGCCACAATAACAGCTACTCTGAAACCACCTTAATTCCTCACAAGTGTGGGTTGCGTTTAAATACAAATAAGGATCTGTATTCTGGATTTAATTTTGTTCACAATGTCGGAGGAATTTAGCACTGACTTTGGCTCATCACAAGCTGTAATAAATGCAGCCGATGAAGAGGACACACACACAGCTTTTACATACTCATGACTAGCCAACAAGCTTGTTTAAAAATCTTTGATACAATAACTTGGGGGAAGCCCCATGCATAAGTATTGCAACAAGGCCGCAAGCTTGATTCGCGCTTTTGGCTTCCTTGGGTTCAAGACAGGAAGCTCAGTCTTGTCTTAATACATGAATGCTATATACAGAACAAAGACATGGTTGATTTGTATGATAGTGAAGTAAATTATTAATTGTCAATTATTAAATGAAAATGCAAATCATGTAAATTGACTAATTTTTATAATATTCTTAATTCAATTCCCACCAACAAAATTGTGATTGTTTACAATTATATGTAAACTTGCATTACTTTTCAAGTTGATTCCATGTGGTTGCTGGCTCTGCATTCAAAGAATGCTGATGATGAGATTCCATTAAATAACCCACTGCAGAACTTGACACAAGTTGCTTGAGTTTCATATATTTAGATCATCAAAATGGAATCATCAGAGTAGTGACAAGTGTAGTTTACATTTAATTTGAAGTGTGTTGACAATTTATGTCAGGTTTTTTCTACTCATCAACGAAATGAAATGCAAATGAAATTGTTATTCTTTCCCAAGAGGCATCCATCTTTCTACT
>JXSR01S074798.1:186206-196355 GCA_000969725.1 Ophiothrix spiculata | reverse complement strand
TATGTTAACTTGCATTACTTGTTGATTCCATGTGATTGCCGGCTCTGCATTCAAAGAATGATGATGATGAAATAACCCACTGAAGAACTCGACACAAGTCGCTTGAGTTTCATATATTTCATATATTTGGATCATCAGAATGGAATCATCAGAGTAGTGACAAGTGTAGTTTACATTTATTTTGATATGTGTTGACAATTTATGTCAGGTTTTTCTACTCATCAACGAAATGCAAATGAAATTGTTATTCTTTCCCAAGACGCATCCATGTTTCCACAGCTGAGCTTTCAACACTTTGTAAAGTACATACTTGCCAACTGTTCCTATTTAAGAGGAACGGTTCTGTTTTTGGCAAAAGAAAAAGGTAATTTTTACCAATCCGTTCCTCTTTTTGTAAAACTCACCCTATAGTTAAGTATAGGAAAATGGGAAATGTTCCTCTTTTTGGACAAAAATGTGCCCATTTGTCCTTCCTTCCACTTTTCAAATGTTGGCAAGTATGAAAGTACCATCATCTTAGTGCAAATCCTAGAGTAAACTCTTGACAAAGACTTGTGCATCACAAAAACTTGTGCAAACAAATTTTGTTGAATATTTCCAATGAAATTAAGGGAATCAAATAACTCTCCCAAACTCTAGAATCCATTTGACTCCTGGTAACCCTCTGTAAATGCTAGGGATGCACTCCAGGTCTGAAGATGAAACATGCAAGAGTTTAAAAAACTCAGCTCTCTAAAATGGATGACTTACAGAAAGGATGATATTGGTCATGTGTAGTGACCTAGAGAACATCAAGTTTCAAATTGAAATTTGAATGCATTTCTGTATCATTCAAATTATTTTGTAAACAGTTGAATATTTTTGAGATAAACTCTTTCTTGCTATCCATACAAAGTTGGCTAGCCATGATATTCAGTGGATTAAACGATTCTGATACCTACTAATTCTGTAGCCTGTGATGTTCAGAAATAGGCCACATCCACATGGACCAATAATTGTAGAGCCAAACTCTGCACCACAATTCTTCAGACAATGTAAATAAACATCCCGAATAATGTTTACAATCCCGATCGGTACCTTGCAATTTCTGGTCACTTGATCAATTTTGTCCAAAGAATTATGGCAGAGACTTTAGCTAATAACTTCTTAATACCTTTTCTATTTTAAGCAAACCAAGTTATTAAAATTTTCATCGAAAGTTGCCAACAGCATAAGATGAAGTAGTTTCTGCTTTCCAATTTTATATGGGCCAACTCTTTTCCAATGCTTTTTTGTAACAACTGTGGTGTTTGCTTTTATAAAAAAATAAAAAAATCAAAGCTTCCATGAATGAATTCATTCCTTTTGCGCAACTGAAAATGCACTTATTTGTTTGTTTTTACATGTATTGCATGCATGCACCCACCAATAAGGCTATATGCAGTTTTTAAGCAATTCATATTTTGTTTTGTATTATGAAGTAAAAACATTTTGATAGAAAACATGTAGTTGCTTCACATTTTATGATTATGATTTCCAAACAAATGTAAGAAAAAAGTGAAACACCGATAAGACGAATCACCCACGATACACGTTGTACCAATGGTTTCTAGTGTCATTATAGTATATGAGATAATGGCTGGTGAATTTTGTATCTTTTCTTACATGATAATTATGCACATTTATTTTTAATTGTACAAATGAAGTTTTGTCACCTTGTTCAGAAATAAGTATACTTGAGGTTTCACAAACACTCCGACACTTAAATAATTTATATCAAGGTTGCTTTGCTATGTCTTGCTTTTGTTATTGCCGACACTTATTGCTAAGCTTTTTTGCATACAATAGAGCTTACGCTGGTATCGGCAGTGCGTGATTGGACGATTTCATTTGTGCACTGTCACCTGATCTGAAATGCAAATAAACACCAAGTCATAATCAGATGAATTGATAGAATTAAAGTATGCTCCATTGATCATATAGCTAGGCAATAGAAAAAAATTATATTTTATATAATTTGATAATGAAGGTGCTGATATTTTTAACACATTTATTTTTTGTTGATTTGAATGTAGTTTGTAGAAATCACGCCAAGGTGGATTAGTGCCAAACTATTTACATGGCATAATTAAGGCTTTACATTCAAAGGCATTCGCTCGCCTTAGAGACATTCGCTTGAGATATTTCCTCAACTCATTCGCTCATATTAAGAGTACATGACATTTACAATATGTTTGGATATTGGTTATATCGATGTAAAGGTCAATTTAACTAATGCAAACATTGATTTAACCAATATTCAAGCATTATAAGCAAACATTTCGCTCCATTTAAGAGAAAAAAAAGTCAGAATATCGCTTGGGCGAGCGAATGTCTTTGGACACCAAGCCTCAAATGGTTTCAATACCATAGGCCATACCTATATAACAGCACTCTGTGTAACGTAAGAATCTGTGACGATTTGGAGTGGTCTTTAGTGCTTTGTAACTAGTTTGCTCAATTGCCATAGTTGATTAAATGAAAAGATTATTCTGTGTTATGTAGTATTTTTAGTTAAGTTTATTTTGTCAGTATTTTGAGTAATTAATGAATAATGTAGCAATAAGTTGTACTAGAGATGTAAATTTTGGCTTTAAGTTTTTGCTCTTCATATTTATTTTATTGCTTGAATAGTGTTAGAAATTTGCTTACATGTATCAGCTATTTATCAGCCAAATAAAAACAGATCTTAAAGGAGCATGGTCCAATTTTTCAAAATTATGTTTTCAATATCCAAATGAAAGATAACCACTTCGAGGTCTTAAGTTTCAAATTTCAGCTGAATCGGCCAAACCAGTTTGATTTTATGGGCGATTTTGTATTTCAGAGCCTCCTATACATTACTGTGTGTAAAATTAATTATGGTTACCATACTTAGACACGTTTTCACATATATCTCCAAAAGGGAACATAACTCAGCTGTGAAATTTCACGTGTTGAAAGAAAAATATAAGCAATATTTTGGTAAATTTGGTAAAAAAAGCTCAAAAAGTTTGTTCTTTTTCTTTTTAAAGTTGAAGCAATCGGACTATGCTCCTTTATAGCTATGGATTTTTTATTTTTTCAGCCATGCAAGGATTTGACATGTGATTTCAACCAGCTCAATATAATGCAAATCTATGTTGGTGGAGTAAGCAGTCAAACTGGATTATGGCTTAATGAAATGAAAATATATTGTTTGATTGTAATTCATAAAAATTACTACCACACAGCTAAATTCCTCATGTAGGTGCATAGTAGTTACTATAGTAGTAACTACATTTACCTATGTATGTATGTATTAGGCTATATGTTGTAGTGACTATATAGTTACTACTTGGTCACCATGTATTGTAGACACAGTGTAGCATGACTACATGAGGAGGAATTTAACTGTGCTGTAAAATTAGGCCAAAGAAAAAAATATATTTCTGTCTTGGGAGCCTGCACACATTGTGCGAAACCCATTCATGTCTTTTCCAGTAAATTGTAATAAAATTACTTGAGTTTGATTTTGTATCATGCAAGGAACACCGATTATAGAGCATTATGTTAAATTGTATTTTAGTGTATTATACATAGGCCATACATAACTTGTAACATGCACTGTACAAACCTTTATATAATTTAATGACACTTACTAACAAGGACAGCAAGCTGCACCAACTTGTAAATAGACAGCGCTATTTTTATATGAAATACAGTGTAGAAATAATATGCTATTTGTAGTAGATATATAGTTGGAAGTGGGCATCTCAAACTGTGACAAAGTCACAATGTAATGCTTATGTGCTTTTGTCAATTTCTATACTTTGATTAATACAAAATAGGTGAGCTAATTCACAATGTTGATTAAATACAGAAATTAAGGCTTAAGGGTGAAAACATAGTCGGCCTCCAAACAAAATTTTTGCTACCAAACATTTGGTCGTGACTTCAAAATGACGAGTGCCTCCAAATATAATAACTTCAACAACGAGTTGAGACCAAATAAAATTTCGCGCTAGATTGCACATGTATTGAATTGCCATATACATTGCACCAAATGTTTGTTATCGGTTCATACTTTAAATTTGATGGCAAATATTTGGTGACGTCACGACCAAATGTTTGGTAGCGAAAATTTTGTTTGGAGGCCGACTATGTTTTGAGCCAAAGTCACATTAGAAAGAATGGTCGACCGAGCAAAACCCACAAAAGCATTATTGCTGTGAACTCGTAAAACTTGTATGGGCTTTGTTTGCTGTAGCATGCCAGCCCGACGGGAGCTCGGCCGACTACTCTTTCGATATATATTTGACCAAAGTATAAGCATGTGCAAAGCTGGACTCAGCACAACCACTGATGTAAAGTGTGGGTGTGTTGTCTTGGTATCTATTGACCTATTGCACGGTTTTGCCATTTTGGGGAGAGCCTCGACCTGGCTTGCGAGATGAATGGGAACCACTGAGCTATATGATGGGAACTTACATAATATTACGATTACCAGTTTGATTCCCTCTTTCAAAAACCACTGACCTTGCATGAAGTGAATACATCGTTATTTAACCTACTAGTTTAATTGACTATCAGATCGAGGCTCTCCCCGCAAATGGCGGACCGTGCAAGTAGTGAATTGCTTGCGAGTGAGATTACCTTATCGGTGATAAAAAAAAGGCCTTGCAATTCTTACTCATTACTCAGTATACCCAAGTTATTATACATTTGTTGTAATCAAATATACAGTCCACCATATCTACCCCTCAATTGACTTGAGTGGGCAAACTGCAACCTTGATCAAATGACTGGTGCATGTACAGAATACATTTAACTATACATATAAATGGGCACCTGTAAATTTCCCAGGAACAGGGATTTAATCTTTTCTTCAATTCGCTGTTGAAGTGATGTTATATTTAGATTTAAAGATTCTATCAACCCAGAAACCGTTCAAACGTACACAGGGTTTCTGTCATCAGTATTAATCCCCTGGAAAATATTGAGTTCAATTCTAGTACATTGTACATCACTTCTGAGCTGCACATTTGGAACTCAATTCTAGTACATTTTTAGTAGAATTATACTAGAATTTTAATAAAATGATGTTCCAAATGTGCACCTTACGAATGTTGTATTAGAATATTGTACTCGATTTTTACCAGAGTCAACTGTGCTATAACTGCAATTGTGTTGACAATAACACAAGGTCGGATCGTCTCCCATAGTAATATTATTGTCTTTTCTGACAGCTGTGTGTTTAGTTTGAACGATTGCCAGGGCTCCCAGACTATTACGCCATGACTTTGACAGGGAATTGGTCCTTAAAGATTAGGTCTGCCTGTCTCGGGATCTGTACTATTATTGTTTCAAATACATTTCGGACATGAACATGATTTCTGAACGCAGCCACTGCGTATCCACAAGCTGTGACAAGAACGGGACACCGGGAAGTACGCAACACCGTTTCCAATCAGTAATCCACAGTGCCGCGACTTCGCGCGTGCCTGAAAAGCGTTGTGTACTTGCGTAAGATGCACACGCAATTGTGTTACGCAAGGCTCTAAATTTTCGTGTCCGAGAATTATTTGAATCAACAATAGTAAATGACTGCAATAGAAAGACAATTAAACTCTATTAATATTTATTCATATTTTCATGGCTTTTTTGAAGCAAAAGTAAACATATTTACAATATTAAAATATACTTGAAATGACATTGATACCCTGCACTATGATATGTTTTTTGCAAAAAAAGCTCACATTTAAAACTAATATAAACTTTATAATAATATGCAAACTTGTCATAATATTGTTTGTGGATTAAATTTGTGAACGTGTTAATCGGATAGTGGTCATGGAGTAGTCTGACGCAAGTTTACATTTTAAAGGTTGTGATGGTCAGGGTTGTGGGAGCAGGCTGATAAAAATGATGACAAAATGCCCAAAATAGGCTGAAAATAAAAGAAAAGGCTGAAATTATGAGTATTTTGAAGGCATAAATGCTGAACTCTCACATCCCTGGATGGTCCACATCTCTGCTTATGACTTATGAATATTATGCGATCACAGATAAAATCCACAGACAATAATTCTTTTTATTCAAACTTGATAATGCTAAAATGCCAGCAAATTTGCAACATGCTAGTTTCCTTAATTAGGCATGAGAATTTTCAGATAATTATCTGATTTCAGATATTTTAATCATCCAAATTCAGATACCGGATTGATTTAACCATTTTAGTGTTTGTTTTACCAAATTCAGATATTTCCATGAAAAATCATTATCATGCCTGCTTAATTTATTCTGCTCATAACAAACATTTACTCAAGCAGTAACTTCAGCAGATCAGTAACATGTATGGTGTCGGAAAAGAGCATAAGGCCTAACAAAATTGTTAACATAGAAAAAACTGTTAGGCTAATTTGGCTGCTTACGCAATATTTTTTCAAACGTACCATTTCATTAAATTTTGGTGCTTTCTGACCCATTTTTTTTTTATAATTATGGTTGGCCAGGTTACACCAATCTGTTTTTCACTTTTTAACTGTGGATCTGAGTAACTTGTTTCCTTTGTTCATCCATATTGTAGATTCAATTTTCTTTATAATCGTTTCGACATCTTGAGCAATTGTTGTATAGACAACTTTTTCAAAAATTTGGATGCATATACTTTTGCAATATACAGCTAACTATTATTTTCCATTGCTGCTTCATAAAGAGGGATTTACAAATAAGTCAATCAATATGGTGGTAGCTTTTGTTGACGTGAAAAAAAATCAAGCTGTAGGGAATCATGTGTAAATAGTTTGCTAGTTCCGAAGCTTTGTCATCGCTGTAAAGTAGTCCGTCCATTGCTTTTTTGTCAAACTATATATTCACCATAGATATAGAGGGGAGATACCATACTGCTAAGTATATGCTTTGATCAACACTAAATAGGCAGGAATTGTGAGTTTTTTTTATCTCGGACGCATTTAAGTAGGCGCGCCATAGTATAGGTCTGCAAGCATGCGTACGACTCACTGTGCGTCTTTACCGTGTTTAGCTCAAAAACACGCTATTCTATCTCAAGTCTTGATGTAAAGAGGTCTGCCTATTTAGTGTTGATCAAAGTATAATCGGGTCATCGTCCGTTGGATTCAAATTGGGGGTATTCAGGTAGCAAAAATTAACATCCAGAACAGCGATTTGGTTCTGCATAGAGGTAAACCTGGCAAATACTTCTTTATACAAAACAGTGTACAAAACTTAATGTGCGTTTCCAATATTTGCAAGATACGATCCAAATTATTTGATCAGCAGGCTAGAATAAAAATAAAAATGCTGTTAAGTTTGGTATCTCCCAGTTAAATCTATGAAAATAACAAATTCGATCAGGATTCAAATATTTATACAATTTATGGTCCCATCAAATGGTTTCAGCCCACCAGAATGGTTTCATATCTGAGCTAAGGAAAAAATCTCTAAATGTGGTACATTGTTTTACATGTAGTTGCAACCTTTAGATCCAATCAAAAACGTTATTATTTCCCATAATTTCATCGAATTGTATAATGTTAATTGGAAATATTAGAAATCATGTTATGTTTTTCTGAACTGGCACATTTTTAGCTTGCCTTATGAAAGACAAATATATTTGTGATTACTCCAAAAGATCAAGGGCATCTTGCAGAAATGGCCCTTTTTGTCTCACCCTGAATATTTTTCAGCATCCACAATCTGGAGCAACACCCTAAAATTCTCATAATTTTTGACAAGGTTAGACTTCAGTGGAGTAGTTGGCGGAATTGGGTATGACGTTTTGGCAGGGGGTAGGAAGAGGGGTAAGGAGTAGTGGGTAGGGCAATCTGCTATTATGGACCCTACCTAGGTTAGGAGAAATTGGCGGAACAATGCAGGGAATAATAGGTTACAAGGGTAGGATAGTGAGTGGTTGGGTGGAGAAGTGGGGGTTGTGTAGGGTAGGGAGTAGTTGGATCGGTGGAGATGATAGGGGTAGGATAGGGAATAGTGGGTACATAATATGATAAATAGTTTTTACACACAAGAATATTTGCTCACCTTGGGGAGCTTTCAATCCTCCATTACGCTGGACCTATGTCAACCCGACGTTAGTGGTGCAGTTGGATAACAAGTGATATTTAGGGTAAAGTAGCGCTGCATATATGTGGGTTAGCCCCACTAACCTATCCTTTCCACTACTCCTTTCCCTGGATAGGATAGGGTTGAACAGTGCTACCCTACTCATTACTCTCTTCCCCAGCTACTACCCCTATCCTACATCTCCATCCATCGCTACCCACCATACCATATCCTTTATGACTACCATACCAACCTGAACCATCAAATAATTAAACCCCCTTAATGATGGATGGAGGGAAAAAAAGTGAGGTGGGTCATCAGGAGGACTGCTGGTTAGCAAACTATTTTCTTAAGCTATAGATGAAAACAAAATTTTCACAATTGTAAAACCAATTTGAGGTTAAGAAAATGCTCCAGAATTTCCAATACTAAACCAAAAACTGTCCTGCCTAACAGTCGCCTTCTTTGATGTGCTACAGACCCAAGTAGATGGAAAATCATGTCTCTGTGATTATGTATCTTTTGGACTCTTGTCTTAAACTACACATGTACATCAAAAAGAAAGTAGATATATATAGTAAAAACTGTGGCATAAATGACCACATTTTGTATATTACACAAGGTGCCAAAAGGAACTAATATTAATATCCGATTCTGTAATTTTATGGTGCAAGCTACATTTAATGATAATTCTTCTCATTTGTAATATTTTAGGTGAAGAAATACAAATGTATAGTCATGTAAATTTTCAGCGTATATTTTGCACCATAATGAATAAAATAATACTTGAAAAATACAATATATTATTGTGTTTGTAATCTGTTCAGTAACAATACTTAGTCACGCCTAAATTAAGTTGACTTTTAGTTTACTGTCGCCCACTTGCTCTACAGTTTGGAGCCCGCACTTTATTTCATTATTGTGATTTTCCAAAAAAAAACCGAAATGGATTTCTTTGAAATATTTACATAGATTGTCATTCATGGCCCCAATTTATCCCATTGTGGGACAAAAATGGCTTAAAATGTTTATATACAATATTTTACAATAAGTCCATCTGTGTTAGTAATATAACAAATCCATATATTTAAACTTTAAGGTCCGTATGCACAAAACATTTAGACCAGGTCTAAAGTTAGACCTGGTCTAAGTGAAATCTACTTTCATCAGAAAGGGACCTTTACTCACATTTTCTTCCTGTAGCAAATAGCTGATTTTAAAGATTCAAATGCAATTTTCAAAAATAATAGAAAATAACTCATGTAAATGTAGAAAAAAATGTTTTTCCTGGTGGGACAAAATTTCACTTAGACCAGGTCTAACTTTAGACCCGGTCTAACTCTTTTGTGCATACGGATCTTAAGGTGTAGGATCACATTCTCATCCCAAGTGCTCAACCGGAAGTATTGCATCAAATGAAAGCCCATATTTTACAGATTTTACATCAAATATTTGACCTCCAAATTCCAAATAGTTTTTGAGATGTAGCAAATTGGTATACCTATTTTCCATTTCTTATGTATTTACATAACAACCTCATCCCCAGGGTTGCATACTTTGTTTTGCCTCTGAAGAGCAAACTGAGGGTGAAACCTCACAAAATGCATTTCAGAGGTCAAAGTCAATCAGTTAAAAAATTAAATTATATACATGTTAAAATAGGAACCTACACCTTTAAATCACAACACAAAATCAAATTTGGCTTTGAAATTAGCACTAAATACCACAGGACACTCACAGATTAATGGAGCAACATTTTATGTTCTCATCTTTCATTTTTATAACAGTCTTGATTTTTAAGCAGCCTAAAAAAGACATATGTTGTTGCCATGCTTAAATTTTAATTGTTTTTATCACATGCACATGAAAAATAAGATTTAAAAGTCTAGTATCGGTCAAGTTAAGCCAATCAAACAATAATATTTTTAGGCCTTTAAAGCTTTTTTGAGCATATATATTACTTGAGTCTGATGTCACTGGCCAAAGTCACATGACTAGAAGCAGAACAATGTGCTGGTGGAAAATTTCAAAATGAAAAATTTTGCAATGCAACTGACTCAAGTTCAAATATATCAATTTGTAATATTTGTA
>JXSR01S074798.1:87783-104174 GCA_000969725.1 Ophiothrix spiculata | reverse complement strand
TTTTAATTCACTTTATACTGATTTCATAACACTCAATTGAATCAATTTTTGATTGATGCCATGCCACTCATACGATGTTCTTGGGAAATTGATTTGATCATGATATTAATTTCTCTGGTTAATACAGCACTGAATTTCTTGAACGTACAGTGTCAAACGTGACTAGTTGAATTTTTTTTCAGTACAGAGTGGCCTCCCTTTCTTCCGCCCACCCTCCCTTCCTACCTCCCTCCACCTTGCTTACGTCCTTCTGTCCATCTCTGTTTATTCTTTCCTGCTTTATTTCCTTTAAATATAAATCCTTATTACAATACAACAAATAAAGTTTTGATTCCAAATGCAACAACCAAAATTTATAACTTATTTTAATGGTCATCCAAAAACATTTTAGACATTAGATGATGCATATCTGAAGATAAGTAGGATTTGAAAAAATACCTATTTCTTTAAACTGCCTGTTTTTGACACTCTAAATGGTATCACTTGATTCACCCTTGATCCTTCCTGGTCACGCCATGCTTGCAATATTATACTTGACTGCCCAGGAGAGGTTACCAATTATGTTAACCCAAACACTCATACACGCTACAATTTTACTGAGGAAAATATGATTCGAATTTGAAAATGATAGAAAATTATGTATTTTGCTATCAAAAAACACGCTCAGAATCTGGATTTGAATCATCGATCTCCGACATCAGAGTCGGTCGACCTATCGATTGAGCTAACCAGCTCAGACAATCCTGAAGACATTTCATGTCAATATATTCAACCGCGAAAAACTACGGCATTTCAGCAAATCATTTTATGTTCCTCATTTTGGATGGTGCTATACTGCTTTGGTCTAATTTTTTACGTGCAAAACAACATCGACTTATGGCATATATGCTATACTGTGGTGTTTCGGGGTATGTCTCTTGCCCACATATGTGAGTGCCCCTCGGGACACCACTATCAACTGCACACTTAAATTTTGAATTCTAAAATTGACTGAAACAGAGTTGAGAAGAGTCAGGGATAGAACACTGTAGGGTCATTCCATAACAAATGTTAACAAAATGTTACATGTTCTTTCAATTTTTATCCTAATTAATATGATAGAACACACTTCAAAGGTAACACAATTTTTGACTATGTTCAGTTTCAATGGTCCGTAGCACGTAGTATACTTTGCAGGACACCTATGGATATGATGGGATACACACATATGAGGGGTGCTCTGGCAAAATGAGAGGAAAGTCGCAAATTTCAAAATTCAGTTCATGACATATTTTGATTCTCTATAATCTCAGCTTTAAAATGATATATAATATGTCACACTTTCTTTCCCCATTCTTCATTTAGAGATCGAAATCCAAATCAGTCTACTGAATATATTGTAACAAAAATTTGCTGCAAATCGCTTTCAAAGATATTGATTACTACAGTATATAATAGCAATATGCATTCAATTAACCGTGAATAATTGCACTTCCCGGCAAAGTTGACCTTCAAAACTTTTGGTACAGGTAAACAATTATACATGAATTTGCTTTATGTCAAAAAACGAAATTTGAATTTTTCACCCTATTTTTACTTTTGATGCCATTTATTCAGAATGCTGATTTGCAACTTTCCTCTCATTTTGCCAGAGCAGCCCGCATATGACAATTAATTTTTCATCTTTATACATCAACAATATGTGGCTGTCCAGCCCAAATGAGCCATAAATGCCAGAAACTTTATTTTGCGCTACAGGTGAAAATACATGTCAGGGTTGTAATTTGCAGAAATTGATTTTTCAACAGATTCACAATCCTTGTGCTTACTACAAAATACCAGTAAAGTTTTATTTCCAGAAAATGATAGGAAAAATCTGCATATTTTTAAGACAATCAACAGAAATTATAGGGCTTACTGATCTTTGAACTCGTTTATCTCAGTTATACGTTTTACTTCCCGACAAACTTTGACGGACCATAACTTGACTTATGGAAATCGTGTGTGAAGTTCATATTCAGGTGTCATTTTAATCCTTAATTAAAGCATGGTCTTTGCAAATTTTAACAAAATGAAAATGACAAAAGGCAGCATTTACAGACGGTTTGGGATGGACGGTCACATATAAGTAATTTGCTATGTTCTTTTTCAGACCACTTACCAGACATTTGACTACACATCTCTACTCTACCTCTCTGATTATGACAGCGATTTTGAAGGGGGACGTTTTGTATTTGTAGACAAAGATGCTAATAGAACAGTTGATCCAAAACTAGGTAGGAAATAATAAGACACACCTCTACTCTACCTCTCTGATTATGACAGCGATTTTGAAGGCGGACGTTTTGTATTTGTAGACAAAGATGTGAATAGAACAGTTGATCCAAAACTAGGTAAGGGTGGATTCATACTGTCATACATTCGGTACTGAATGTATACTTGTGACGTCAAAATCATTTGTTTCATTCGACACCGAATGAAACTGGATGACCATGCCGAGTTGAAACGGATTAAATAGCCCGCTTGACAACACTATTCAGCAGGTATTGATATAAATATATCTTTCTCCGGTTCATACTTTTTATTTGATGCCGAATATATATTTTGACGTCACAAATATACATTCAGTACTGAATGTTTGAGAGTATGAATCCACCTAAAGAAATAATAAGCCAGACAGTGTCTGAATCTGATAAAAGGGGGGGGGGGGATTAAGGGAAAGTCTATATCCAAAGGTCAGAGTATGCTTAATCTGTTTTGAAGTGATTGAAGAATATTTTATGTTGACTATTATTGTTGCAAATAAACTCTGCGTCATAAGTTCTTACCCATGATTTCGACATGCCTGCAGATGAAATAGATTAATGTTTTCTGATAATTTTTAGAATACCAACCAAGTTTTATCAATTTGTAGTCAGAATATATCAAGTTCTTTAACATGCAACATCGATTTGTAGAGAAAGGTCAATTTAATAAAAAAATTACCTTTGAATTCAGTTGTTGCGAATTGATCAAATACACGCAGAGAACCATAATATCAGTTTCAAATGAGTACAGGGCCAGAGGTTACTGTTACACGATACTCAACGGGTCAATAATTATATCGTGTGCTGTTATGTTGAATAGCCTGCGCTATGGTGCGAATCCTAGACTTTAATTCGATGAGACTTGCTTGGTGTGCCAAAAATTATCAGAAACATGTTAATTTAATTCATCTGCAGGCGTGTAGAAATCATGGGTAAGAACTTATGACGCGGAGTTTATATGACAATCAGGTAGTCATTTCCCCGGGGAAAACTTTTGTTTTGGTAGGGGTGTGCGCACCATGTGCGGCCCCGATATCTGAAACCCTAGTCTAGGGAACGGAAGATTGACTCTGAAAAGGGGTCTAGAGAACTGAAGGGACCAAAAAATGACCCTTCAGAACTAGTTTTTTGGGCAAAATTTGGGCTCTCGAAATTTTGCTTTAAATGGGGGTTTTGGAAACTAAATTTCAAAAAAAGAGGCTAGGGAACTGAACATTTTTTAAAATAAGGCTTGCGAACTAAAGGTTGTGCTTGATATAGGGGTCTAGGGAGCGGCAGACAAGGCGTGAAAAGGGGGTCTCTGGAGGGCCGCACATACACGTATCACCTTTCTAGGTCAGTGCCCCCCTCCCGGGTCATTTCATATCCACAAATTGTGACAAGACAAGCATGGTGTCACAGTGGTGTAGATTGTTATTTGGAAATGGTGTTGCAAATTTCACGTTTTTTCACACACATGACAATTTTGTTTTTGGTACAGGAACAACATGAAAAAAGGATGTAACTATTCAATGAAAAATGCTACCACCATATATTTGGTATCAAAAGAAAGCTATTTTGAAGCTCTTTAAAATGAATCTAATTTTGAAAAGACTGAATAAAAATGTCTATGAAATTTCTTTAAAAAACCTAATTTTTGGTCAAATTTCTTGATTTTCATAATGAAAGTAGTAATTTTCATTTAATTTTTTCAACCCATCTTGGTTGTTTACTTGGGTGTTATTGTTCTAAATGGCTTAAATAAGGATCAAATTTACACATGAGGTTGTAGTTTTTGTTAATCCTGACCAGGCTTTATGGTTCAGTGCACTAAAAAATCAGCGGACAACCGTAACCATGATCCCTTCGCATTTCGCATTGTTAAAACATAACCGTAGGGAATATTTTGAAGTGGATTGTGGCAAACTATTGCAGAAACACCAAGCAATGCATTCAGTAACTTTGAAATAAAATTTCTCCATAAATTTCATAAACATTTTCAAAAATGTACTCAAGGTGAAAAATCATGTCCGTTTTGCTGTCCTTCCGTAACCGACCTCATTAATATGCATATTTTGCAACAGAGACATTTTTATAAAAAAATTCCTGTTAAATATGAATGCTTTAAGGTATACTCAACTAAATATGGTATTAGGTTTTTTTTATCCAATTCAATTTTGGCAATGATTGTGTTTGAAATACAGAAAAATTCTGTGATTGTCCTTCCGTAACCGTGAAAATGCCCTACACAAACTTACCACTGTAATTTTTTTCTCAAAACAAAGAAATGTTGAAAGTAGAGTTGCATTTATATTCCATCAGGCTGTGCCCTAATGGATTAAGTTGGAATTAATTTGTTGAATTTGTGGAAGCGTTGGTTTGAGTAGCTATATGCCTCTGCGAAATTTGAAAAGCAACCCATAAAAATACAAATTTTCAAGAAAAAGGGACCCATCTCATATACCAAATGTCCCTAATTTTGAGTCAAATTTGTTCCAAAATCACATGTTTTTGCACAAACTTATGCTATTTTTGCACAAATTTTCTAAAGTTTTGTGACGGAATGCTCTAATTTGCACCAACTGGCGCTAAGCTTGGAAATTTTTGGAAAGAAAACCCATCAAAATACCACATTATGCAAAGAAAAAGGACCGATGGAACAATGATTAACAGACCCATATTACCTCTATGTGATACAAAAATGTCCTTGATATTGGTTTGTAATCTGCTCAGGCCATTTAAAAAAAATGTTTGTCTCAAAGCTCTCCTACTCTTGAAAAACTAATGCAAAATCGGTTTTATTTTTAATCTTTTTTTTTTAAAGATTTTTTTTCGTGCGTGACAGAAGTCATGAGTGTTATTCTAAATAGAAAAGAGTTCCATATGTACTCCCTCATATATACATATTTACATGTCAGATACAAAATTAATGTTAAGATTGGCCTTCTTTTTAAATCAAAAACAGAATAAAGAACTAATTCAATTAAATTTTATGTTACAAGTAAATATAAAAGGAGATCATATGGAATTTTTGCCAATTATGAAGAATATTTTCAAAAAAAAAATTAAAAACGGCAAAAAACAAATTTCTTTTTGAAAAACTAACACGCACACTAAAACTAACGCGCGGGAGCTTTGAGACAAACAATTAATTTTATTTAGCCTTATTTGATTTGATAATAAATTAGATTTACTTTCAATGAGTTTCATTTCTTTTCATCCAATACAGGTAGATTATCCTTCTTTACATCCGGTTCAGAGAACACACATCATGTAGAAAAGGTGACCAGAGGTACACGATATGCTATCACAGTCTCTTTCACATGCGATAAAAAGCACGCTATCAAAGCACCCAAATTGCCTGTGCAATCGGATACATAACAGTAGGACTGTGAAAGAGATGTCACTTTGTCTTTCAAATTCTTGATAAGCTAAGGGGTTTCCTCAGAGAAGCAAAATCTCCATTGAATTTCCTAAAAATTTTGTATTTAATTGTTAGATTTATTTGTGCTGATAATGAATCTAAAATAAAAATGATGGCCACTGTGCTCGTTTTTGAGATACAGACATTTCCAAAAATACATGTCTTCCCAAAAATGCACCTGATTACTCAACAAATCAATCATTATGTGCCAATAAAATAGTAAATGCTGTTAATTTTTTCATATGGTAATACTTTTTTTATGTACTTCAAAATGCAGTCGAAACTCTGTATAACGAAGTTGCTTGGGACAGCATTTATATTACTTGGCAATACGGCGTGTGATTAACCAATTGAGCTAGTCAAGCGTGCGTTCAGTGTGCAATGAAAATATTGCATATGCGTGCGAAATGTTTTTTTGCATTTTTACTCTTTGCGAAATAAATCCCGTCTATCAGGCATGAGCAACTGCTTCTCAAAGGATTGCTTCTCGAAGGAAACACCTTAAAGGAGCATGGTCCGATTGCCTCAACATTTTTTCAAACTTTTTGAGATTTTGATACCAAAATGTTGCTCATGTTTTTCTCATTACCCATGTGAAATTTCACAGCTGAGTTATGTTCCGTTTTGGAGATATGAATGATAATGTACCTAATTATGGTAACCAAAATTAATTTTACACAGTAACATATAGGTAGCTCTTAAATACAAAATTGTCCATAAAATCAAAACGGTTTGACCAATTCAGTTGAAATTTGAAACTTAAACCTCTTGAGTGGTCATCTTTCATATGTCATTGAAAACTAAATGTTGAGAAATTGGACCAAGCTCCTTTAATGATGAAGTCTGAGTTGAATGAAACTGATTGGAATGATAGAGGAAGCACTGGAACTGTGAACTTGCCACCAGTCAGAAGTTCAGGGTTCCC
This sequence comes from Ophiothrix spiculata, assembly GCA_000969725.1. Lineage (NCBI taxonomy): Eukaryota > Metazoa > Echinodermata > Ophiuroidea > Amphilepidida > Ophiotrichidae > Ophiothrix > Ophiothrix spiculata. The sequence continues at coordinate 97,561 of JXSR01S074798.1, read as the reverse complement.
AGCCCATCGGGGAAATCAGCTAGGGCTAATTGTTTTACTTTTTTCCAGTCAGGGAAAAGTCAGAGAATCTGTCAGAAATATCTCAAATCAGGGGTAAGTGAGGGAATTTTGATCAGCCTAAATATCAAAAATTGTCAGCCAGACTCATTTTCCCCTGCTGTGTCAAGTCCAGAGGGAGGGGGGGGGGAGCACTCAAGTATAATGTTGCAGGCATAGCGTGACCACTGTTTTTCAAAGCACCCCCTAAAGGGTGATTGTTACTGAAGCCAAAATATACCCTTTTTCCCCTATTCACACCCTAAATCGGAATTTTACCGATACCATTTTCACACCAGGGTTTGAAAACCCTTCTGTCCTCAAAAACAACCATAATTTACCTTTTCCTTTGTCACGCTATGCCTGCAACATTATACTTAAGTGCCCCAGTCCCCTTTGTACTTCTAGATTCATATCCTTGGTCATAGTATTTGAAATGTAACCCGTTTTTGCATTTTTTCATAAAAATAATCATGGATTTTAAGACCTTTACCAGGGAAAAATCAGGGAATTTTGTTTTCTTAAAATGCTGGAAACCCTGAAGTTTGTTCACTCAGTGCATTTATTTCTTCACTCATGCCATCCATTCCAAATTGTGCAATGTATTAATCAGTACTTTGAGTTCATAAGTGAGTTGTTATAATTGTTTTTAAATGAAGTGTCAGTTCCAATAAATTTAAAAAGGGGAATTGGTAAATCCTATGGGACGACAGCCATCTTGGATTGTCGCTCATGGAGGGCGAGTTATCGTACCTCCGGCATTTTATGGCTCCGCTTGCCACACTTTGAGTCTTCGCAATGGATTAGCGGGAACATTGGTGTACTTTGATCAGAGCAAGTCGCAATACAGCTCTTGCTTGTACGGTTTGTGCGTGAAACAAAATGCACACGCTGTATATGCGTCAAGTGAAGATATACGTGATCTACCTGGATATCGGGCCAAACTCTTAATATATCCGGAGGTACAATAACTCCGCTCCATGACCGACACAAGATGGCTGCGTATGCTGTTTCCCCTATAAAAATTCCTTAGTCATTTACCTAACGTTGTGATATGCGATTTTCGTTGTTTGGTAGGGTTAGGTCAAGTTAATTGAGCTAATTAACTGACCAACCCTGGCTTCAAACACTTTAGAGAAGAACAAGTTAATTTTTTTTTAAACAGTTGTGAGTATTTCGATTTTAATTTACACTCACAACTTTTTTATTCTCAGGTGATGGTTAGCACGTAAGTAAAGTTTTATTTTGATTAGAATGAATCTGATTAGATTTATTTAAATGTATATTATTTGTCACATAAAAGAAAAAAATCAATCAATCAATTAATGTACAGTACGTCCATGCGACATGCATATACCCCATTAAGGAGTCTATTCGTACAGGGGACCAACGGCTTTATGTGACCTCTGAACAACGGAGCAAGTAGAGTAAAGTTTCTTGCCCAAGGAAACAAGGAGATGAAAACCGCCAGGCCCGGGGCTCGAACCCACAACCTCTGTACTACGAGACCTGTGCTCTAACCGCTCGGCCACATTGGATATGTTTTGAATGCTTTTTGTTTTACATGAAGCCAATGTATATTTATCATTATTACTATTATTATGAGAGTTTATCACCAGTGCCATCACTAAATTGTAAAAATGTGGCTCAATTTTTGCACTCTGCTGATAAGGGATTCCTTTCCCAGATATGTGCTTTACCATTATACCAGGAGGGAGGCTATACATACAGGGATTCCAATTTTCCTAATTTATTAGGCATTCCTAATTTTTGGTCATTTTGGACCATTTTTCCTGATTTCAAAAATTCAAGGTTTTTTTTTTAATTAAAGTGGTAGAAAGTTGTGTGAAAATGGTTAAAAGGGTCTAAATGTGCATGAAAAGTGGAGATTTTAGTACATAAAATATAAAACAGCTTCGAACTCCAAGGAGAAGCTTTTCTCTCTCTGCTCGAAATTAGTATCCTATTGAGCTGAATTTCCTAATTTTTCCGTACCCAAGTGGCATCTCTGTACGTAGTAATTTTCTCACATTCATGAGATCGTAAAAAAAAAGGAAGCATGATAATGTCAAAGATGTTGCGGTTATTTGATAAATGAGTTCTCAATAAGCCATTTCAATAATTCAGATCAGAATGCATTGTGGGTAAAAACGTGAGGGATATAGTGCTGACCCAGAGGGTGTTTTAAGTACTCTCCACCATTCAATTCAAACTGCTATTTCCACAGCTTATAAACAACACACTGAGTGAACAACTGCCATAGACTTATATGATAAAACTACTGATTGAAAACTTGCTATAGAGGCCTTGCATGCTTTTATTGATTGGTACCAAACAAAAGATTTGGACTGATGACCTTCCCCATAAACATGGCGCATCGTAGTCTATTCAACAAGATATTGTAATTAACCTACTGATAATGATGCTTTTTGATGGATAGGATTTAATCTGAAGTGGCTGGGCATGGTTACACTTATGATGGGTGCATTTGAACAATACGCCATATTCACGGTATATAATACGTCACATGCAGGGCCTCTATAGTAAATGTATTATAATGTTGAAGTGTGAATGAAAAATACCTTCAGAAAGGGGATAATCACAGCTTGATATTAATGTAAACAAATACCACTTCGACAGAGTTTTTCATTCCCAAAATACAGTTTGAAATAGAGTAAATTCAACATGTTTACCACACAAATGAATGCAGTAGTGGAGTGACCTTGGTGAACATTCTATTGGGCTTACTGAAATGTTGCTGTGTGTTATGGGAAGAGCTTTAATCACCCTTTGGTGCTGACCCATACGCAGTATTTCAATGGAAGTGAACTTTGCACTTTTACAAATATTCACTTTTAGTTAGTTTGAAATGTTTTTGAATGTGATTAATACTCTAGAATGTATGACCATAAGACTTACTTGAACTGTCTAAAAACTTTCATTGGTGTTTCTCGCAAAAGATACCACAAAAAAACCCATCTGTACACTGTACAGTAGTCAATGGAGGGATTATATGGTATATGTCCTGTCCAAAAAGTAATGTTTACTCACAATGCATTATCTGAATTATCGAAATGGCTTATGGCGGTGTGTTTTGAACTGGCAGATTTTTCGGTTTAACCTTTTTTAAAAAAATATTAACTTTGAAAAGCGTCAATTTTGCTTTGAATGTAAATATTGTCTTTCATGAACCACCTACCATAGGAAAAGTATACATTTTCTGAAAGGAAATTTCACAAGGAATCTAAATATTTGCTTGTTTTTTTGGTAGGGGGAAAAAAAAAGGGGGTTACTTCAAATCAAACACCACTTTTTTTTTTAAAAAAATATCTGACTTTAGGCAGGTAATTTTTTTTACAACAACACCCTATGGCCAAACAAACATGATTTTTGTGTTGCTTAGCTCAAGAGCTTTTCAAAAATGTATACTTTTGCTATCATACCTGCTATAGTTTTTTAGATGTGCAAGGATCTTCGTGACACGCACAAATCGCGCAATTTTTTGTTAATTTTTGTTAAAATCATACTCTTGCAATTTACAGATCTACATATCTACTTCTACATATTAATATTTGTATAAACCTTACTAAAAAGCAATAGTTAAGCATATGTTCACCTTATTTACTTGTATTGATATGAAAGTTCTGGGAGCAATAATTTGTCAATTCAATCACTGATTCTGGAAGAAATAGAACAGACGATAGCACACTCATCCTCTTGTTTTAAAAGGTAAAGATGCTGATGAGTCTTGTGCTGCTGCAAGTCAATTCCAACATAAAGGACACTGGCTTTAGGGACAATTGCCTCTTTTGTAAGTCTTTTATACAAACAGCCATATGGTTTGTTTGAAGATGTAGGCCACATTGACTAACCACTTGGACTAAAAATTCTTCAGATTTTATAATGGTTACTAGTTTTATTATTATTTAATTCAAGATTTCACCATAAAGCTTGTCCTTGATGGTAAATAATAATTAAACTAGTAACCATGGTAACAGCCAGGCTTAGGTTCAACTAGTTATCAAAGTAGAATTATAGGCCTACAATGTAGATGTTTCAAACAATCACAATTGCAATGCAATATACTGTGTAAACATTCACCGAACAAATGCAACTGGAAAATCAACATTTTCAATTTATGATTTAACAATACATGTATTTGTTTGATCACACATAATTGAGTCATTCCATTATCTAATATTGTTTATTATCTTCCAAAAGATGTAAAACATATAAAAATTAAAGGCTACAACCAATTAAAGCATTTAGTTAAGTGTTACTTGGATTTTATCATATATCAATATTTTTTACATAACGGCTCCTCCATAACGGCTCCTCGGCTCCCCAAAACAAATTTCATGCATAAATGATCATAAAGAAAGAATAGAACATGCTATCAAAAAACTTTTGGCACCACTTTATAGCACTCATCAAAAGCTTTAATTTGATGGGTGATTTGCCTATGTAGGTGGTTCCCTTCACTGACAAAATTTAAAAATAGTGTGCTAAATCTCGCACAATTAGACCGGCTCCCCAAATTTGGCTCCTCAGTTCAAAACGCACGACCTTATGCAATTTGCCGGTAAAAAGATTGTATTATATTAATAATGGTACTATAAGAAATTCTTCACACAGATCAATATTTTGCAAACATATCATCAAGTCTTTCAGATTAAGCTATGGCCACAATTATTCTAACGACTGGCTTAGAATTCGCAAACAGTGTACTAGTGTTTTTTGACCATTTTGTACAAACTTTAAGAGTCTACGGATGCATGTTTGCAAACAGGTCTTGTTAGAAGTTCATGCAAAATGGTTAAAAATTGTCAGCTAGAATAAATAATTGTCAGCTAAAAGGCCATACGTAGAAAACATTGTGACCATAGCTTTACTTGTACAGGTTAAAATCATGAGCTTGCATGTGTAGTTACTTTTATGTACGGTAATTCACAATTTTTGCACGGGGAATATATGTTGCCATTTTTCCCACGATGCATTGCAAATTTATGCTCTCACGAGGAAACCATAGAAAGCACTTGATATTGTGAATACCATACTTAGAAATTGTACTCAAAATTGTTTTGTTACATTATTTTGTACCTCCAAATCAGATTTAAATTTTTATATTGTTTTATGCGATATCAGGGGCGTGGAAACAAAATAAATGTGGTGTTGCCCTGGCTTTTGACTTATGTTATACACCAGCAGGGAACCAGAAAGCACCTGAATACAATGCTTTAAAATGAATTAATATAGTTAATTATTGCAAAATTGATTACTAATTTAAGGATCCTCCCCTCCTTTTATTATAAATGTTGTGGCCAAAGCTATAGATGAGTTTACATAGGACGCAGTGTGCGCGGTCATATCCATTGTTACTTGTTTGGCACTATGCGTGCGCAGGTTTTATTTAGGACACATGCATTCAAAATTCACGCCAAATCAAGTAGGCCTATCGAAATGTGCAGCAATCATTTGTTGTTCCCTCATGCATATCTGTGGACTATCTCCTTACCCGTGTTTATAGACATTAGTGTCAACTCATCTATACCTGCCCACGTTTCCAACGCCCCTGTGTGATGTTAAATAGACAACGTCTCTGAATGTTCATAAGTAACTTAACAGTCATTATGTCAGAAATGTTACCGGGTGCCACAAATGAGCTATCTGTAAATGTGGCAAATTTAATTTTGTTCAATTTTGCAAAAATACATGCAAAGTTGTAATTTGACAATATTTATGCTTTCTTAATTCATAGGACCTGCAATGTCTCATTTAAGAAAAAATGAGTCAAAATATGAAAAATTGTACATTTTATAAGGACCATTCAGCAAAAGAATTAGGCCCATATTCCAGAAAGGTGTTTAGCTAGACCACGATTTAACTGAACATCAACTGTCCAGGAATGATACGCACCATTGCAGCTTTCATGCGGAACAGTTCAATGAGCCGTGCTGTTGACGAGAATTAAAACGGTGGTTAAGCTAAACACCTTTCTGGAATACGGGCTTGAATGTTTAAAGATCATTGAATGTGTTTATGATAGTGTCATCATTCACTCTATGGCAACCTCTATGGACAATAACTTGCATGACATGGATATCAAGTGAAGTTGATGAAGGTGTCATTTTAACCAGATTACATCATGGTCTGTCAAATAATATCTAAAAAAGCAGAAATGACAAGAGGCCACCTTTAATTATATATGGATCATTTGTGGTGGGCAGTCACATATAGATATGTATATTTGTTAATGTCATTGACTCTTATGGTCCAAAATTTGCATGTAGAGCTTCGGGTCTGGAGATTGAATTTACTGCTTTATGCCTTGAAATTTATGGGTGTGCAATTGAGCCTGCGTCTTGCTGCGTATGTGCCAAACTGCATGTGTAGATCAAGTCTCTTTCCTAAAATGACGGATCTGTGCAAAGGGCAAATAGAAAACTTGCATGGTCTTTACCCTGCTGATGACTCTGGCAGGGTTTTGTTTTTGACAAGTTTATTTCTTTCTTTTTTTGGCAACACTTTGATGGCTTATATCTCTGGCATACAATGACCGATTTTTACCATTGTTATGCTTTGAAGGATCCAAGTGTGGAAAAACTTGGATCCTGAGCATAATAATGATAAAATTGGATGATTTTCATCCCATATTTATTGGTCTCGCTATGAGTTTTAAAATATTGGGCTATCCAATTTTGTAACAAACTTGGGTGAAGGGACAAGGGTCACCTCCCATTTATGTTTACCTGACCCCAAAAAGGTCACGTAGGGGTCAAGGGGTCAAAAACTTGATTTTCACTAATAAAGTTTCAACTCGACTACGTTACAAGGTATTGTCCTGCAATTTAAGGATATGAATTGTCGTGACATTGTCTACAAACGTTTTGGGGTGACAAAAATTTGAGGGGTCATATGGTGTCACAGAAGTCAAATAAAAAAGGTCAAATTTTCAACTTTGTCCGATTTCAACGTTTAGGTGTCAAATTGTTCGTCTTTGACCAACGATTAAAAGTGTCAATGGTGACACCATTGTGAGCCTTACGTGTGGGTCAAAGGTCAATGGAGAGGTCAAATTATCAAATTTGTCCGATTTTAAAGGTTAAGGTGTTAAATTGTTCGTCTTGGAACTGTGAATAAAAGTGTCAATAGTGACCTCATCACCCGACCTTTCTCTGAGGGTCAAAGGTCAAAAGAAAGGTCAAATTTTCAACTGTGTTTGATTTCAAAGGTTAAGGTGTCAATAGTGACCCTATTGTCTGACCTTCCCTTGGGGTCAAAGGTCAAAAGAAAGGTCAAATTTTCAACTTTGTCCGATTTCAAAGGTAAAGGTGTCAAATTTTTTGTCTTGGACCAGCGATCAAAAGTGTCAATGGTGACCCCATCGCCCAACCTTTCCCTGTGGGTCCAAAGCCAAAAGAAAGGTCAAATTTTCAACTTTGTCTGATTTCAAAGGTTAAGGTTTTATTCTGAATGATACGCTCTTTATCCAATCAGCTATTGTGAGAATTTCTACGGTCATTTGTCAGTACTTGGCAGGTGCTCATGGCAAAAGTGTGTCACTTCAATTAGTACGTTTGTCACATTGGGACACATGACACACCCCTGTGAAGCACTTGTGATTTTATTAATGTGGAAGCAAAAGGTTTCTTACTCTCAATTTAAAGTTATAAATCAAAATCTAGATTTGCCTTGCTGTCTAATATTGAGACATAGCACATCATGGACATTGTCCAATTTGCTTTAGAAGTGATGTCCAAATCGGATTAATTTCCCAGGATATTGGTCAATGCTGGAGGTCTCGAGACAACATCTTGGTTTCAAGACCATATGAAGGCCTGTTTTTCAGGTCTTGGGTCTAGGTGTCAGTCTTGGAATTTGAAAGTCTCTGCCTCAAAAGGCCACATCATGGTTTCGGAATGAAATGTCTTTACCTTAATTTCAGAGTTGCGTGTCTCAAATACAACACTGATATTGGTTCAAATTCTTTTTTCGACTCATTGCATCAATTTGAAATCCCACTCAAAAAGCACTTAATCGCCAAAGAAGTGTTATGTAATTGTTGTGATCTGTTTGTATAGCTTTAACAGGTTGATGTATAGTAATTAATCTCGGCTGTTATGTAAATGTCTTAACAGTAAATACAGTTGCACACATTAACTGATGGCAAACAATTTATGAAATTGATTATGTCATACTTAAATGAATGGCTCATCTGCTGTTTTTATGTTGAGATACAATTTGTTTTAATTGTGGGTTCACTTATTGAATTATGCATGAGTATCCAAACCTAGAGTAAAATGCATTACAGAGTATTTTTTGCGGTTTGACATACCTGCGGCAAAGGGCCACGAATTTGCAATTTTGAGCTGTTGTGAAGTAGCACGTTACATTTGCATATTGCCATGATGGTCTGTCGTGAGAAAAGTTGAATTTTAGCTACTGAAAACAACACGTCATTGTGACCAACACGACAAGGTAATGGACATATCGGCTTGTTGTGCTTGCCACAAAATTTTCCAAGAGCATCATGGTCTAAATTGCACACTTGAATATTTTGATGTCATACTTGTAGTGCGGAAGGTGACACACTCTGGTATGAATTCTGTGAGAGATGTAGAGAGACATGATGACATCCATTATATGTTATAAATATTGCTAAGCATATCTCCATGCAGTGAAGTGATCACTCTCTCCTAGTTCTGTCATGGTTGCTTGGATTTCCCATAAGGTGCTTCTTTACTTCCTTGAAACAGAATATGCTTCAAAACCGCTATCCTGACAACAATTAAGTGGTCAGCACTACACTTGTTTGTGTTTTGCTGTTGATGCCTCGATATGCATCAACATAAAACAGTTGATTTCAGGAGATGCTAGACAGAATGCATGACAGGCCTTCTGTTTCTTCCACTCACTGTTCTGTAACCTGATCTTACAAAAATCTTGGCATATACACAGGGCATGTATTGATGGTAACTAGAGCTCTGACTGACATTTGCCAACTTTTGATACCTAATTTTTATGTGATAAATATGCTTCACTATATTGTGCAGTATGCCAAATACCATTGGTAAAGCCTGATTATAATTAATAGTTGTTTCTGACTAGAGGAAATTTAATTACACACCGTAGTTTTTCACTTATCCCATCTAAATACATGTTGATCATCTGTTAGTTGAAGGCTTTGGAGATGAGGTTGACAAATTGGTGACTTTTTTAATAAGACGCACAACATTTTACTATGCATTGTCAGTGAGCTGCGCAATCACCAATGAGTCCGGAATGTTCTGTGTTTGACTCTCAAAACAAGTCAATATTTATTCCACCAGGACACTTGACAGTCCAGTACCAAGATATAAATTGTTTACCGGCATCGTTTGTACATCGTAGAGCTGTACATGCAGCATGGAGTGTTCTTTATTGTGGTGTATTTATATGCACTGCCGCTGATTTTAAAATTATAACTTGCTGAGAATTAATGGTTAATCAACAGTCGTTGGTCTCATCACATACCGGTCTATTTCTAAAGTGATCTATTTGCGTAAACAATGTTTTCACATACTGATCTATAACTTTAGTATCATATAAATTAATGTTGGTGAATTTTATCAAATCTTTAAGCAAAATTTAAACCTCGAAGTGTGCTTTTTATAATAGACTCACCAGGTATACACTGTATGCAGCGCCCCATGAAGGAGCATTCGCACAGGGGACCCACGGCTTTACGTGACTGTCCGACCAC
>JXSR01S074797.1:46732-58158 GCA_000969725.1 Ophiothrix spiculata | reverse complement strand
ATAAAGAGGAGGATATAAAATACTTCCATAAAGAAAGAGATGACACGACACCTCTTGACCTATAATAAGCATTATGGAAATTGTTTTTAATATCTTTACTTTTAATTAAAGTGCATTTTATTCACTCAAATTTGATGTAAGCTTTCAAATATATAGATTAGCGAGTGGAAAGATAATAATGATCTATATTTGAAAACTATGAGAAACATTTTATCTAATGCAATCTGATCATGTTGAAAACCCCACATGTTTTAGACTGTGGGGCATTGGCCTGTAAGTGCTCTAGAAAAAAAGTTCCGTAGTCCCATCAGCGGCACTGAAAAATTTCATTATAAATTGATTAAGATGTAGTTGCTGATGAATTATCACCTGTTGTGATGACAATGCTGGAAAATAACTTTACTTGTATGAAGTTATAAATTAGAAATGTCATAGTTTTCCAATTCTTGTTCATTTTTATTGGCCTGTTAGTGATACATTCATTAGATATACGATATTTCAACAAGAATTCCCATTTACAAGACAGATTTGTGTTACAGTAAAATTTTTGGTGCTAAAAATCTTGCTTTTTGGGCATTGAAGCTCATTGTTTTGTCAATATTGAATTACAATAGTTAAGTTATGATTTAAAAACAATTTTTCTTTACATAATTTGCATAATTCCAACGTGCACTTGATGAAATTGAGCCAAAAATGAACATTTCTTGCTGAAAATCTCGTTGTGATGACAATACTGGAAAATATAATGATTATAATGACGTTACTGATGAGAAATGTCATAGTTTTTCAATCTTAAATGGCCTATAAATGGCAGATGCAATTAAATACTGTAATAAGATTTAATATCTCAACAAGAATTCCCCTTTTAAATATTAGCCAATTTTGCATTAAATTAAAAGTTATTTATTTTTAAACATGGTTTTATCAATGAATTAAGACAATAAATTGTTTAAGATGAAACTGAAAGCAGAAACACCACTGTTTTCCAATCTGTATTGATCTGTTAATGAAAACACTAAACCCTCTTATTAGATTATGACATTCAAACAAACTTTAATTTTTAAAAGTCCCATTAAAAATATGTAATCAACCTTAACACTTTTTCCAAACTTCTTCATTTAAGAAACCACCTCCTCTGAATTCTGCATGCTTGGCTAAAATGGGTCAGTGGTTTTCAAATAAGATGCCTTCAGCACCCTGATTCTTCAGTACCGCCAACCACAGGACCGGGCCATTAAGGCAGCTATTTCCTGATAGCTAACTCCCACCTATGACTTTCCCCATGTTGGCAATTTTAAGACTTTTTTTTTTCAAAAATGGGATATTGCAAGATTCAGTAGGATTGAGGGTGCTTGTTGCATGTGATGCATTGATTTGTCAAAACTGAATAAAACATTAATTGATAATAAAAGTTATATAAAAAACCTTTTCTTATATACATTTAATTTTACCTTTTCGTTGTGCAAAGCACTTAATGAAAATAACCATGCATGCTGCAAAATCACATATTTTGGACGATCCCAAGTCATTAGACAAGTACCAAGTAGAGGTAATTTTTTCCCTTTAGGTAAAATTGAAGCCCTTTTTCAGTCTATGGCTGGAGCATTAAGTTATTTAGTTTGTTGCTCTTTCACTAATATCTGATCACGACTCACTAGCCTATATAAGGGGTTTAAAAGGGGAATTTTTTCCCAGTATTTCAATTTCCCCGGTTCATATCAAATCATTAATATGAACAACGAAAATATTTTTAAAGTGGTTGCCCCTGGTTCTTGTGTCGTTAAGAAATTTAAACATCCTTTCCTTAGTAATTTTTTTTTTTGACAATTTCCCTCTGGTCCTTAAACATTTTCCTCTGATTTAACCCTAACTGATCATGTAACTTTTCTCATTTCTCCTCGAAAAGGGAAGTGTGCTGAAAAATGCGTGTTTTCACCAGGATTCGAACCAGTGACCTCCCGTTTCCCAAGCGAGTCATACCCGTAGCAAGCCACCGCGGAGACGCTGCCCGGCCAGCGATTTGGTCCCTGCATATAACCCCCGTCTATGACGTATCGGGACATTTTCATGATTTTCTAAAGTGAGATTTAGTGAGATCTGGTTCTGTTAGGGTTAAGTCAAATCCCAATGAAATTTTGAGAAACTGCATCCAGTTATCGTAACCTTAAAAACCCTGCTTGGTAAGCCATTAGTAAATATGCATTAAATTTAAGGGACGCCTCCATGATGTGAAAGACAGAATAATGGAAAGAATTTTCAATTTTAAATGTAAAAGTGCTTGGAGAAAACCTGCGAGGACGACAACCAAATTCACATATAACCTAGGTTTGATTTCCCGACTCAACTTTGGTCTGGACGGGGGTGTGCGGCTGGGACCGTTGAACCCATACCCATCTTTAAGGGTAATTTTTGAGTAAAAGTACACCCATGTTTAGGGATTTTGCTCCAAAAATGGGCTGATTGCGAGCCCGGAAAATTTACACTTTTTTGGACCATTTTAGCGTATTTTCTTAGAAAGGTTACCCATGTTTAGGGATTTTGTTGCTAAAAAATGGGACCCATGTTTAAGGATTTCTTGTGAAAAAGCGACCCATTCCAGCGTCACATCCCTGTATACCTTAATATGTGAGTACATTCCCCCCCCCCCCGGGAGCCGATCCCCGGTTACGTCATGTCCTATACCGCCTCTGGCGTGAAGCCGTTGGGATTCATGGAAAAATACTACTTCCGGAATGATCACTAAAATTATTTCCGTAATCGGTAAAAAAATATATAAAAAGTGGATTTAGAATGACATAATTATGTTGATTACTATAAGAACACTTTTGTATTTTTTTGAGGAAAGGTAAAAATATGATCTTTGGAATGTTTTCCTTCAATACGTGAGTCACGTGACCCAATAGAAATACACGTAAATCGTACCCTAAATTTGCGTTTTAGAAATCCCTCGGCCCTAAATCTAGTGGATGCTATTTATCGTGTCCGCCACCGCCTGGTTTCAACCACTGGTTCCTTCCTGAATACTTCCCTCCCCGCTATATTTCCCTGCTCCTGTCCACAGCCAGCTTGTCTACTTAGTACAGAACTTTAAATTTAGTGTGGTTTTCTCGATTTTTCAGGGTTCACTCTTTTATGATTTAAATGTTCTAATCCCAAAAAGTGTATTAGCGCTGTTCCAGATGCTGTATGTACATTTTAGTTTTCAGTTTATATCTGCTTTCGCAGGTTATTCTCCAGGTGCTACAGGCTTTCTGCATTTCGAAACTAGGCAGATCATAGACTCAAATGGCATTAAGTTTCATCAGCAAAAAAACCTTGTCCAAGTTTCCATTCAAAATCCATTCCTTCCCCAAAGTCTACCTTGTTGCAATCTATCAGAACTAACCATTACTTGTTTTTACTAGTTTTAGCCCAATTTGATGATTTATCCACAATTTCAGGATATTTTATATACAACTTTCATTTTCTCTCATTCTTTCCCCTAATTCTATTTATCCATTTACAATGACCTGTACATTTTCTTGGTATTGCCTTTAACTGTGTAACCTATAGACCATTTCTATAATGTATTTTCACCAATGAGGGATATTGGCACTCATAGCGAGGCCAAGTACATCATCACATGATCCATCCTGACTGATTGACACCCTCGGCAACGAAAATATGCCAATCATAGGAATAGTCTATTTTGCATTTTTTATAAAATCCAATCTAAATGCATGTTTCCTTTTTATCCTCGAATTCTGTGCTGCTTTGGATTGATTCTAAAATGTTTAGGTACACACATGTATGTGGTTTGTTAAAAGCATGTGATCATGGATTGATCTGTCTCAGATCCAATGGATTCAAATATTACTCGTACTGTCATGATGCTTTCTATACTTTGCTAATTTGATTTTTGCTGGTACATTTATGAATATCAATGTAGTGTGCATTATTTCAAATTTTATACGTCTAACACTCTTAGGCTGAAAGAACACAATGGAAATAAAAGTATTTGCTTGTGTACTTTGTTGTATCCTCAGTAACCCTAAATTAAGTGAAATGAAGTGAATAAAATGGATGCAAACTAAACTAACTGGAGGCTTTCAAATAACAGTTGCATATGAAATAGCTTAAAATTAATATCCTCATATTTGTTCTAAAAGTATCTTGGCAATTTAAATACATTGTGTATGTATTACAGATGTGATAAAATATATTTTATACACTTTTATCTGCATAATCACTTAGACCGATTTAAATCTTTCGGTATTACCAAATGCCTTACATACAAAAAGCAGGGAATAGCACCAGAAATTATACTAAAGTGCAAATCTGACCTTTTCAAAAGAATTCATGTTTAAATGCATTAACAGACCACTAAATATGGTAAAACTATAACATTTGTAATCAGCAGCATCATTGTATTTAACATGTGAAGTTTTTTTTCCACTATTGTTATCACAACATAATATTTAAGCATTAAATGTCCATTTTGACCCATTTACATCAAGTACACGTTATATTATGTAAATGATATAAAGAAAAATGGTATCAACATAACAAGTACAATGTTTTCATTCATTTAGCAAAACAATGCTTGTAAAGCAACTAATAACATGATAAGAATGTGTAAGGTAGGCCTACCGTACACCAAATCTGTTTTTAATGGGAAATTCTAGCTTTTTAAATGGGAATTCTTGTTGAAATATCGTATATCTAATGAATGTAGCATTAACAGGCCAATAAAAATGACTAAGAATTGGAAAGCTATAACATTTATAATTAGTAACTTTATATAAGTGAATTTATTTTCCAGCCATTGTCATCAAAGCAACGATTTTCAGCATAAAATGTCTATTTTAGGCCATTTACATCAAGTGCACGTTACAATTATGCAAATTAATAAAGGAAAAATTGTATCAGAATCAGTAGTAATATGTTTTAATTCATTCTTAGCAAAACAATGCCTATAAAGTAGTTTTATAACATGATAAGAATATGTAAGATAGAACAAATCTAACTTTTTTAAAGGGAATTCTTGTTCAACTGCCATAATTTGAATTTTTGGGATTATCTCATAAACGGGCCAAAAAGGTCAGGTGAACAAAGGTGATAATTCATCAGTAACTACATCTTAATCAATTCATAATGTTATTTTTCAGTGCCGCTGATGGGACTACGGAACTTCACTTTTTCACCCTATGCCCCACAGTCTATTTCTATATATCAGGAATAATAATATTGCTATCCTTAGGTTATTTGACCTCCGACTGCTAAGAAAATGCGAATTAGAAATAATTTTAATCGTGAAAAGAGAAATAAATTTAGTTTAATAATTCCAACTGTCTTTGTTGGGACTCGAACCATGGCTTCTCACGCGTTAGTCATGTATTACGGAGCACAGGAAGAACCACTCAGATAAGTGGATAGACTCGAGATCGTGAGGTGAAATATAAAACATGTAAATTACAATACAATTTTTCTTTTGTTTACCTAAAAAATTAAAATTTTGCCTTGATGGAATGCTCAAGGTACACGTAAATCATACAAATATTCAATTTAGACAAAGTAAGTGGGCAAAGTAGGCAAAACCTTGCAGTACACGTTCTATTCTTCCGTCTTGCTCGTGAAGAAGGACTGTAGCCTTACTCATCAAGCTCATGTTAAATGAAGTAGTTGTCTATGACCTGTTCACAAACAGTGATCGTGCTGGACATGTTCACATATTTTCTACATGTACATAATAGTCCATCTATACATTGACTTCTGTCCAAGATTGTCCAAGAAATGAGTATATTTTAATTACAGATCGAAAAGTATCAGAATATTGATGATATACTATTACATTTTTATGTCATATATATACCTTTGCCACTCAGAGAATAAAATACTCTGGAATAGTTTGAATACCAAAATCAAACTTTTCAGCTGTGTGAGTGGTTTTCTATCGGCAGATTTGGGAATTTTTTGCCTACAAGGACTGACCTTTGATGATACAATGATGACATTTGCTTCTCTTCTTATCATAACTTGAGTTTTATCAGTTTTATCATTCCGGTTAATCTGAAACTAAATCATTTATAACTTTTTGATATAGTGTTTATAATGACGTGCTCTTTTTAATAGACGATATGAAGTTATCCGAAGAATCAGATAGTTCAAGATAACAATAATGGACAAGTTTACTCAGGAGAAACGCATCCCCTTTTAGAATGCTTTAAGAATGGCTTCAGAAATATATATAAATGTATATATATCCATCATCGATATCAAACAGATGATGATTTATCTCAATTACCGTCTGTTATTTTCAACGCCTTTTTGAAATTTTATATGATTAGAACATAAAAAACATAGAATGTAATGGAATTTGGATTTTGAAAAATAACTACCATGATCTTTTATTTGCCAAGTCAACGTTGATTAAACATTTATTTTCAACTGTTATCATCACTGATCTCATTATCATGTTTTTACACGTCTTATATCCATATCTTGACTGTCCAATATCTCACATACAGACCTTAAAGAAAAGAACAAAGAAATTGAGATTCCAATACAGTAACACAAGCAGGAGACAAAATAAAACCAAAATGCCACGTCATGATGATTCAATGAACACACACCAGGGCGTATGAGTGAAAATGATCAAATCAATTTCCATATTACCATCAGCATGATAAGTTCCCGTTGGAAGGTTGGCTACTTTGTCATTAAAGATCTTGTAAGTGCACTGGTGGTGTGTCACGACACCAACACGTTAACTTTATGCTCAAGTCGAAGGCCAAGTGTCTTAGTAATCACTAGTTATGAATGTGAAACTTTAAGAGTTTTACAGTGATCGTACTTTTCTAAAGTGCATGCATGAGCCTCATAATATATTTAGAGATGAGTTGTGCTAAAACAGGTAATGTCTTATTTTGCCTGTTTGTACACAAAATTGATTTTATATAAACTGAAGTTTTATTTTGACGGTAGATGTTTTAACTTTGTTTTCTCATATGGATTTGTTGGTTTACATGTTTCTTGGTGCTGGTGTCGCCGTAGTCATTGCTATGTTATAAAAATAACATTTCGTTGACAATTAGCGAATTCACAATTTGCAACCATAAAGCAACTGCTGTCTTTACGCTACTAGCAACCTCATGCGTGGATAATGTTTTACATCGGCATAGCAGGTGCTACTGTTTGGTGGTGGTGTAGGGCTATGAGGATGGTCGTCACTAACAAACAGGCGGCAGCATTTTATTTCAAATTCAGCTTCATCGTGGATATTAATTCCGCTTAAAACGTGAACTCTTATAACGTCCCGTTACATTGATTTAAGATGCACTTATATTGGAATCGTGTTTGTAAATGTTACAGTTTCGACAATAACTATTAATTTTTAAATCTATTTTCTAACACAGTTTACATGTTTCATTGAACACGCTAAAAAATTCAAGGTTACATTAAATCGTCGTGACAAAAAGAGAATCAAAAGAGCATGTTAGAAAGACATGCATGTTGAGCTTATGGATGATTTATTTTGATGTTATCATTGGTCAATATCATATGCACAGGGTCTAGAAATAGCTACTCATCGATGTGTGAGTACAATATGCATGTACACAGAATAATCTACCTATAACAAGTACTTTTTAGAGTTAATAATAAGAAAATGAGCAAAAATAAACTAAGAAATACAAATGGCTGTGGACACTTCTAACAATCCACCATATTCGGCACATGGAAAGGTACAACTTTTGTCCAAAGGTCAAAGTTGAGTCGTTTGTATCGGTGGAGATGTTGTTAATTCGTTTTATATATTTGTGTCAATCCAAGTTTTGGTTAAGAAAAATCAAAAGTTTTGAGCAAAAAACATAACCACGATCAGACCACCGTTAACCGTATGATAACCATAACTTTCGAGAAAAACGTATTGAATTCAGGATGTTCAATGAAGCCAAAAAATACTGTCGTGTTATTGAAATTACATGTACCACTTCAAAAGTCCATAGCTGCTTAGGTGACCGAATAGATGGATATTGTTGCGCAAAAAATGATCTACCATGGTCAAAATCTCGCACCTTTTCATATTTCTAATACCTTTTCATACTCATACGAACTAATTTGCTGAAAGAACCCAAATTAAGCTAAAGCTCAAAACCGACCTCCCAATTTTTTTTCAGTCATTTTTCATTTTCAACTTCAGCCAACTTTATCTCAAAATCGTTTTTGTCGCAGTGTTGTCACCTTTCGATGTGAAACATCACATATAACCATTGCCTCTAAGTATGGTCAACATCTTTCTCAAAACATCAGATGTCTTAAAACAAAACTTAATTGCCCGTTCATTTTATTGTCTTATTACTGAAGTGAGATGGCTTGAGGTGGTAAAACTTATCAAAATAGTTGTAATTTATTGCTTTTTGTTTTTCTTTGACCTCTATCATGTCTTATTTTAAAGAAGTAAAAGACGGATGAAATAGAAAAAATTGAATAAATAAAGAGTGATTAATTCAATGATAATTTGATTTCATCAAAAATAAAGAGTGATAAATTCAATGATTTTAGGGGTTAGAGGGGTTACTAGTATTTTACATGATCTAACTCAGTTTCTTCATATAGGATTTATAACACATTAATCACAGATGTGATTTAGTAGGCAGTAAAACACTAGTATTTTCAGTAAATAGTATTAACAACAGTAAACTCAATTAATAATTTCAGTAGATACTATAGTTAACGAATACATATCTATCTTCAATAAGTAAAAGGAATATCTTTAGATATTAGTGCTAGTAAATTTAATAAAAAAATATATAATTACTATCTTCTGATAATGCTAGTAAATTTAACCATAGAACTATTTTAGATAGAAACAATAAATATACATATATATATACTGTATATAAGCTATCTTTAGATGGTGTTGGGAAATTAAATTAAACAACTATTTTGGTAGATAGCAACAATATGTTTAATGATTTTATCTTTAGTAGTCAAATAGACTAAATTTTATGAATAAACATCGTCACTAGATACCAACATTATGAATATGTAATTGAGTGTCATTTTAGTATCATAAAACTACATAGCAGTTTATAATCTGCCAATCTTAATTCTTGTCAGTATCGATCAGAAATTTAGGTTTGAAAAGTTAGCCAAAAGTGTATTTTAAATCTTAAGTTAGGAATTGCTTATTGTTGTGTATGGTATCTACTCTTGTTACATTCAAAATAGTTACACACTAAATTTCTGCATCAGATTAGTTCTAGTCCTATATGATTTTTTTACAATTATCATTTGTTTTGTTGAACACTATTATAAGGGACTATCACGCAAAGAAACAATTCATTGATTTAAAAATAGCGACTATTCTATAATTACTTAAATAAAACATTTATGATTTTCATCTAAAAACAAATATTGTTCTCACTCATCCACATTTAAGCTAGGCGTCAAAACAACAAAATACATATCGTGGAGTCACATTCCATTTTAATGCATGAAGATAAATTATTTCTTTCATTTCATTAATATCAAAATCCCGCCAATTAAATCACAGAATGCGTCAATACTTTAGATGTACCGATTAAATAGTTTCATCATAATATGTCTCCAAATTTCGTTGAACAACAAAATCAGATAATTTAATATTAAATACTGTGGCAAAAAGAAGACATGGCTAGACCTTTTGATGATATCATCGCCACATTAATTAATAGGATGTCATTTCCACTGGTTAGTTAAAGCTTTCTATACGATGAATCAATTTGACAGGTTTATTTTGGATAAAATGACATCATTGTGTATATGTCACGGGTAATTTTGGATTGGTTAAACGATTTTCCGTCAACATTATTGAAGTTAAGCTGACTTAAACAAAAGTTGTTCTTTCTTGTCTAAATTAAATAAAAAATACTATACATGATTACCTGTAACTGTCATATGTAAAAACATAATTGTCAATTATCTCTCATTCATGAAATACAAGAATACACCACAATCAACAGCTACAGAGCCAAACATTGTATAAAGTACTGTGATCTGTGACGCAAACAAGTCTAATTAGAACCGTCTGTCTCATTGTCCATTGTAATTTTGAATCTGACAGGAATTAGTTTAAGGCATTGATACTATTATTCTTACAATTTTCAGTATTTATTCATCCTTGCCCAAATTTAATATATAGCATTTATTAATCATTAATCACAGTCCCTATGGATATTTTAATGCCATTATCTAAAGATCCAGCCGTTTAATATTTAAATAGTGCATCACAATCAGCCGACTTGAACCGCTCCTAAAGGCTCTGTCACATATCACGAAACGTACGAGTAACGAACTATTAACGTACACTTGTTTGGTCATTGAAATACATGTATATCGATTACCAAACAGTGTACGTTATTAGTACGTTATTCGCACGGTACGGTGATGTGTGTACGTTATTAGTACGTTATTCGCACGGTACGGTGATGTGTGACACAGCCTTAAACATGAAACATGATATCTCCCTGTTCCTCTTAAAATAAACCACACCCAACGAAGCCAGCGATGTGCCTTTGTTCATATACCAAATAACTTTTGTGTCTGTGAGGGATGGGGTAGATGGAAAGCTGCGAGCCTCAATCAAAAATAGGGATTAGTCAAATTGGTAGATGGGGGATCGCATCATTATGATAATCTGCCGAAGGCCTTTAACTTATTGCACACGTGGGATTTTAAGAAAATAATCAAGATTGTAATAATCAAGAGTATTATATAATCATATTTATTATATTGACTAAATTAATTAAGTCATTCGAAATCAAAGACCCTGACACCAATGTGGTCATTCGGTATTTGAGTAAATAGTGTTATATATAAAACATAAAATGTAAGATCTAACACATTGACGGGATAAAAGTGGTCAAGTCAATAGTAATTAAGGATCCTCTCCATTCTCTACGTTTTAAGTCTCGGCGTTCCGTTACATTTTCGTCTTAAATCTCCCAAGACTGTTTCCTAGTTTCCGGTTCTGATTAAGTGTCTCCAGTCATCGTAATGTATACCATAGTATTATTCTCGACTTTACCTCTCGATTCTATTCTTATTTGCATAAATCTTTCCCAATTTCCTCATCACATTCGATCAGTCATCTTTTTTTACATCGTCAACTCTAATCTTCCTACCACCAAGAGACCACATCCATTTTCGCTTCAAAACAAATCTATAATCCTTTTGTTCTTTAGCGACTCTCAGATGCACATGGACAAAATCAATAAAACAATGAAGCGGTGGCTACGCACTTTGAAGGTTCTCTTAATGCGTCACTTTCCGCCAGCCAGGCATCAACCTTACGTCCAAGGATGCCTTTATATTCCTCATAAAATTACCGAAAGCCGTTGGGGACCCCCGCTACCGTGCTGAAAGTGCATGTATTTGTCTATTACATGACCGGCATTTTCTTCACA
>JXSR01S074797.1:922-17166 GCA_000969725.1 Ophiothrix spiculata | reverse complement strand
AAATATTTTCATCCATATCTCAATTTTTTATTTGCAATAACCCCCTTGAAGGCTTTGAAGTCCGAACTATCCGACAGGTCACGTCAAGAAAAAAATATCACGACCAAGTTCTTCAATATCGATCGCCAGAACTTAAAAATAAATTGTTCATTAAAAGCTAATTAGCATAGGCTCTAAGCGCTGACTGTGACGCTATTAGCTATAGCGGTTATTTTGATTAGATGTTTCCCCTTGCTGCAAAGCCAGTGAAACAATTCGCTACCCAGGTAGATAAAATCGTCGATTTTGGAGATTTTAATGGGAGTCTAGACTTGTCGCTGTCGCTGTCGGCGTTTTGGTATGCCAAAAGTATTAGATTGCAATGAAGTACTGTTTTAGCAAATCAAACAAAAATTATTGACATCATTGCATCATATATTGCTTAATCTCGGTGTGAAAGGAATCTTATTCCCCCTGAAATGGTAGTCTGCCTTGCCTTCCATAGACCATAACGGGGTAAAGCGTGAAACTAATGTTGCGTGAGAGTTGTTAGCGTATATTTTACTGTACAACCCGGACAATAAGAACGGGGGACTTACATTCCTGCTACACCGGTAAATCAAAACACACTTTAATATGTTACACAAATTAATACGAATTACGGGTACCAACTTTCTATATTTTGGCAAAATCTTACGATGAAGAAAGGGATGTTCCTAAAATAGCAGAATTATGTAGTTGGGCTTTGTTAATCAGACACTCTTTTAACATGTTTAAGGGGTTGATTACGCTATAATATTCAATAAAATAGTTTATCTTTTTTTTTTTCGTTTACAATAGACCATGGCACTCCACTATATTCGCTTTTGGGCTGCTCAAGAGACAAGTAAAATTGTTAGCGCAACAAGTGTCTTGCACGTGAGAAAAGTGATTTTAAAAGTCACTTGTGATTTGACTGTCTCGCTCATGAGCCATAAGTATTAAAGACGCAAGTCGTGTTCATATGTGAACGCTGTTAAAATTTTGACTCGCTCTAGAACTGCTCACAATTCGCACGCAAGCTAGACATATATGTTCATGACTATTTACGGATAAACACAGCCTTAGCCACTCCGAGTTGCTATGGCAAATCTGGAACCTTGTTTTCAAGATATTTGATGACAGTAAATCATGTTTGATTGCCTAAATTGTATTGTTTATGTTCATATTTTTTAAAACAAACTTTGATAATCGAGTTTCTAAAGTTGAAAACTCGTTGTTGTGTATGTAAAACAAACTACCGGTATTTGATGTAAGTAAACCCAAATTTTATTGCCTAGTCCGTACCAGTAGCTAACTGGTACTTTGCCTTAGAATTGCAACTATCAAATGTCAATTGCTAGAAATGCTTGCGTACGCACAATTTTGCGGGAAATGATAAAGAAATATTGCGTAGAAGTAATTTCACTACGGGACCTAAATGTAGTAGTTGGTCACAAAACATTTGCCAAACATGAATCAATACGTTCACGAGGCTACCTCACACCGAAGTTTTAGATTTCAAATAGTCTAGTTTCCTATCTGTACTTGCTCTAATCTATGAGCTAGTCAATTAAGAAGTATCAAAATGTACACCATTGTGTGAAATTTCATTCAGCATTTATTAAATAATGCATTTTTTGGCGATAGGTCGACGCAGGACTTAATGTGCAGATATTAAAACACGAATGAGTGACAACATCTTCTAAATCACTGTTACATTACTTTGAATGAGAGATTTACACGTACAATTACTGCAAATACGATTTATAAGCGCTAAGCTAGTCTGAAAATATGTTTATGTTAACAAAACATAAAACATCGGTTTAAGCCAATTTTACCCATTATTTTAGGGTAAAATCAGCTTTAACCGACATTCAGTTTGTTAAACTCATCAAGAATTGTGACATGCTGAAGGAATATGCATAGACTGCAGATGTTATCAGTTTGTTGAACTTATGATGGGACTTATGAAAGACATAAATTTGACCACAACAGTTTTTGATATGCATAGCATACATTTTTATATGACTCAAATTCAACGCTGCAAGTTATTGTAAATTCATTTCATTTTTAAAACATAAAATATAAATAAAGCTGAAGTGTGTCTGTTTTGCAACTAATTACCCGTTTACATTTTGCTCAAGTGTCAATTCGAATCGTAATCGCATTCTACTTGACTTTAAAATAAAGCATAAATAACCTATTACAATAAATATGCATTAAGTGGACAGTTAACAAATTAAGCTTTGATAGACAAGTAACAGCCATTACAGTTCCTCAAATGTGACTGTTCATCCCGAAACAGCCGTAAATGTAGCTTGTAGTCATTTTCACTTAAAACTATTTGCAAAGATAAAGTTATAGAATTAAAAATGACACCTCAATAAACTGCACTTAATTTTCCAGAAGTCAAGTTATGGTCCGTCAAAGTGAAATAACTGAGCAAACTGTATCACTGAGCAAAATGTATAACTAAGGTGAACGCGCACAAGATCAGTGAGCCCTATATTTTCTATGGATAGTCTTTAAAATTTACAGATATATTTTATATTTCCGAACATTTCTTGAAATGAAACCTTGTAGGTGTTTTGAAGTAAGTACAAGGATTACAAATGTGTCAAAACTCAATTTCAACAAATTACGACCTTGACATGTATTTTCACCTTCGGTAGCGCAAATGAGGTTGACTGCATTTTTGTCTAGTTTGAGATGGACGGTTACAAGACACAAATACGAATTACTAGGGCCGTATTTTTACTTTTTTGTCAGTGACCATATATATTGAGACATGTGTTTTCAGCAAACATCCGCTGATTATTCAATATCTATTCTAATTTACATTACAACGCATATTTGAAGAGAAGAAATATATATATTATATACATGTATATGATCAATGGGTATCTTGCAACATATATGAAGTAGTTATTGATTTTCCATCATCAAACCTGCGTTATTATTAGAAAATACATTGCGAAAACTTGTCGCACCATATATATTATTGCTATGAAAAAGTAAAAATGACCATGATAGGCTAAAATATTAGAAGTCTTTGTTTTTAATGTACATGCCATATCATACCATGTATCTGAGCGGTACACTTTAAAAGACAGTTAAGGGGGAGGGAGGAGGGATGAAAACCCCATATGAACTTGATTTTTCTAGCAATAAAAGGTATGGTCCTCTTCTATTCAACGATACCAAAATGACAAGATTCGGCCATGGCGTTACGTAATTATGACGCTATAAGGTTTGGATCGGAAAATCGGGATTATGGCAAAAATGGTCACTAAATTTAAAATTTTGCTAAATAACAGATTTTCAGATGTTTTTTGTTTGCCAATAAAGAAGGGAAGTTATAATTCTAACATGCCCCTGCAAGTTTCAGCTTTATAGCGTGCATATATTTTTTTCACCCATGAGGTGGAAAACCGCATGAGTTTACAGTATTTATATAAATTTGGTAAAAACACACAGGAAGACACTTTAATCAAATCATATATATTAAAACACTGATGAGTTGTGGACACCGGCAAGAACGCGTTTGCATTTTCAAGATAATAAACATCAAGTGCAAAAGTGCATCTTGAATAAATGCATAAATCATATTATCACGGTACGTCAAGGAAATGCCGGACAACGGGGTCACTATTATACACTTTTGGTTGCTGGTCCAAGACTTAATCTTTGATATCGGTCAAAGTAAAAAAAACAGGCCTTTTTTTACCTTTGACCCCATGGAAAGGTTGGGCGATGCGGTCACCATTTACATTATTGATCGCGGGTCTAAGACAAAAATTTCGACACCTTAATCTTTCAAATCGGACAGAGTTGAACATTTTACCTTTCTTTTGACCTTTGACCCTTTGGGAAAGGTCGGGCGACGAGGTCACCATAGACACTTCGAAGGCAAACAAATTGACACCTTAAAGGTAGGACTAAACTGATAAAATAGAAAAAATACAGGTAAAAGGGACATTTCGAGGTTTCATAAGAATATCAAAATGTACATTTTTTCTTTCATAAGAATTTCAAAAGAAGTCAATCGGACATTCGGTTCAAAAGTTATGAATTATCAAAGTCACAAGGATATCTTTGGAATTCAAAATTTTCTCATAAATGCACACATTTTAATTCAATATGAAACTTACGCGTATTTTTAAAATGCGATTTGTGGACGACGCATTTTTAATGTCATTGTTCTAACCCCTGAAACTAAATTTAGTTGGTTATTGAGGAAGATATTGTCCTGGACTAGACTAGAGGAATCCATACAAGGTGTCCCAATAACATTGCAACGAACTTTGACTTTTTTCATGATGAAGCAGAGAACAATTTTGAACTAACCATATAATAATAATATGGTTTTTTTTTTTTTTTTCAATTATTTTGTATTACTTGGATTTCTTATTTAAAAATAATGCACATTTTGTAAAGGCCTTAAAATATAAATGGTTTTATTTGTTTAATATTTAAAGATTTACCCTAGGTGATGTAACATAGAAAACGTTGAATGGAAATGTCTTATCACTGAATAACAAAAAGCATCTCTTTTACTCACATCATGACTTTTGGATACGTTAAACAGATTGTGCGTTTGGTTGATTCAATACTGTTGTGTCCCTGTGAAGCGCCATATGAATATTAACCTAACTTTTTATTTGTCCTTGGTTTGTGTTATGACTTGTAACTTGTAAAGTGTTATTGGATTGCAATATTTATTACAATAGGTATCTTGAACAATGTTTGTGGGGATATTGTATCATAAATGTCTCTTTAATGTCTCCAAAAGCGTCAGATTAATGGAATATGAAAGTATCATGAATATCTAAATTTTAATTTTAAAATTGTATCCTGTTATCAGTTAAAGATGAAAATCAGTATAAGGTAGGATTTGTATTAGAAATTAAATATTTGCATGTAGGATTCTGCTTTGCAAAATAAGTCCAAAATTCAAATGAGGGTCATAACATCAAAACTTCGAATCGATAAATGTACATATTTTTGTAATGTGCAGCTCTTAGTCTCTTAGTCAACAACTCAAATAATTTGATATGCCATTCTTGCAAATCAGACCTTGTTGAAAATGTGATCTCCTCAACTTTATATTTGATATACTGTGAACTTAACGATTAAATTGACGTATTTACTGCATTTTCAAAATTTAACTTACATTTACCAAAACGTGACAGCCACTTCCGAATTAGTCATTCGCCCATTTTGCTTCCTAAAAGAATCAAATGCACATAAATCTGCCCAAACTCATTTTGACCAAAATGTAATATTAGAACTTTTACTACAATTGGCCATATGACAATAAAATGAGATGATTATCAAAATAAAATTAAAATAAAATAGTATACTTGGAAAGGAAACATGAATATTATATATGAAGAGTTGACTTGCAAAACGGCTTACATCTATTTTGTTCATTTTGAGAAATGGGCAAAAAACTACAAGGACATCAAGATTATCAAAATTCCTGATAATGGTTTTAGTAATTCTTTACTAATATGTCTTTAAAAATTAGGTGTAATTAAGATAATTAAGAACCACTTTTCTTCTATTTTTTTGGAAAATGTCTTTTTCAATTGTTTATTAGGCTATGATATACTTTATAAATACCAAATTTCAACATCTGGGCATGTTTAATAAAAAGTTACCATATATTTGCATTGTGTCCTTTTATGCCCAAATATGGTCATACCATGGATTTTAACCCTCGTCTACCCATGGGTAGCCCCGTAAGCCCTGTAAAATTGTTGTTGCAACCCCTACCCCCCCTAAAGTTTTTTCCCCGCTGCATAAAAACGCAAAAGCAACCGACCCCAGGCATTAGGGTAATCTCTTTAACATCCCTTGCGGTCATTTTTCATCAGGGGGGTACCACCTAAGCTGGGGTAAGGGTAGGCCGTCAAAGTTGGGGTGCAGGGGGGGGGGGGGGGGGTGGTGAAGCCCCGTAAAACTGTAAGTCGCAAATTTGAAAAATATATGCATGCTATAAAGCTGAAACTTGCAGGGCATGTTAGAATTATCATATCCCTTCTTTATTAGAAAAAAAACCGAACAAAATCGGTCATTTAGAACTTTTATAGCAACATTTTGATTTTGGTGGCCTTTTTTTGCCAAAATCCCGATTTTGGACCTTTATGACGTTATAATTACGTAACGCCTTGACCGATTTTTGTGATCTTGGTATCATTGGATAGGGGAGGACCATACCTATCTATTAATAGCTAAACCAAGTTCATTGGGGGTTCCGTTCCAAATTTTTTTTTGAGGGGGTGCAACCCCCCCCCCCCCTTGGGTAGATGTGTTACAAAAATAGCCTGGGTAGACGAGGGTTAACCCTCTTAGAAGGGAATTTTTTAAACCATTTTTTTGCCAGGTTAAAGGTCTGTAAGAATCTATCAAAAACTCATTAAAAAAATGATCTCTTAGCCGTTTTGCAATTCAGCTCTTCATATAAAAAGTGACAACATTTACATTATATTCTAAAAACCTAGAAGTATGAAGGAAGAAATCAGACTCTTACATGAGCTGAAATGTTGGTGTTGTGGTATTGTATGTGCTTCCTCCTTGTTAAGTTGCTTGCAAGTTTTGTAAAAAAAAAACGGTAAAAAAGAAAGATTTAATTATATTTCTATGTTTATTTAATACAGACGTATTTAATACCAAGATAACACGCTAGTAACAATTTTGCACAAAGCGGCAATATGAATTTAGCACTGCATGAGTGACATTGGTTTACTCTTTTTATTTAAAATTGGTGTTAAAATCAGAATTTTTAACAAAACAAGTTTGCTTCATATTCGTCGATTCTTAATATTCTTTGATCTTAGTCGCCTCTTGTTTTAGCGACACAACGTTGACAGGGTTTAGCCCTTATGAAGACATGATTTTTATGACACCTGTCTTTGTTCCTAATGAAGGGCACTATCACCACCTTTTGCTCTGTTAATGAAATTGTGATGGCGTCAAGTAATTTATAGAACAGACTACAAATATTAAACTACAAAAATGGAGTGCACCGTTACTGCTATTTACTCTGTCAATGAAATGACCAAATCGTGATGGCGCCAAATAATGAAAAATAGAACTGATATACTGTTTGGAAGCGAAATTTCAGAAGCGCTTTCAAAACTGACAGATAAACTTTGCTCTTTATGAAAAAAAGAAAGAAGGAAAGAAAAGAAAGAAAAATGGTATATTTTCAAACGACACGTGTAAAATATCATACATCATTTACATAATACACTATAAACATAATAAAAGTATGTTGCAAGCAATAAGACTCTATACAAGATCCATTGCATTATTTTGAACGGGTGCTTTTTGTTGTCTAAGAGACAATGATTGACTAGGATTTAGACCAAATCACCGCGTATTTAAATATTTTGTTAAAGAAACTTTCATGATTTTGGCATTATTTTTGACTAAGTTAGTTGCTACCACATGGACAAACTTTGAACAATAGCTAAAAGACTCACTACGTTGTTATGATTCGAAAAATATGGACTCATGTATTTCCCCGTATGATTATATTGTTTTGTGAGTAATTCGGCTGCTTGTTGCTTACTTCAAAGTTATAAAGTATAGAGTTTAATGTAAGGTTTTGCTGTACCATTTTTAATGTTTTATATCCTATATATTTTATTATATAACTCATCTATAGATTCTAGTCATTTGATTGGTAAGATTGTAACACCTGACCATTTGTCATTTTTACTATCAATATCATCCGTTTGATAGTCTTTACTATCACTTTAATCCGTTTGATAATATATCAAAACTACAGTATACAGTAGGGACCTATTGCTTTCTGCAACATGGATATTGGGTAATGGGTAAGTATATTAGTTTAAATGTGTAATCAAGTACGAGTTATATAAAACACATATTAACTGATAATGTTCGTGTGATGGTAAACATATACAATCCCTCATTGAAAGATTGATTGTTCCATTTCAAACAATCTTTCAATTCGGGATGGTATATTTCTACCATCACACTCATCAAAATGCTCATAAGTAGTTGATATTTGTATACTATAATCTTTGTTGGCCGGTATCAAATAAAGACTATTAAACAGATTTTTAAGTGTGCTTATAGGGGAAAGCAAATATGTAAATCCCCTTTAATGTGCATTATGACACTTATATGAGCTGAAATGTTGGTTTAGGGTAACTTGTATCGAATGTTTCCTTATTAAAATTGCTTGTTAGTAATTAAAAAATGTAGATCTCTGTTTTTTTTTATCGACAGACCAATTACAAGGTTTCACCATTATGAAGACATGGTTAACACTAAACTGCATAAGATACCCCGCACTTCCGTTAGTGAATTAGAGGGGGGGGGGGGTCCATTCCTTTCCCGCCCGATTTTTTAAATAATCTTTACATTATATAAAGGTACACCAATCACAACTATATTTCAGGGGGAAAAATACGTGCCGTTTCAAAATGGCGGCCAAATAACCGATTTGCGTTTCGCGACATTTTAATCTTGGTCAAGATTTGAAAAAAACACTTCTCGAAGAAATTTCCAATGAAACTTGGTTCAAATTAGGAGATCATAAATACATTGACATAAGCGAAATAACATTTGGAATTTTTTTTTTATTCCGGGTGGTGTTATGGCCAAATCATCTTTTTTCGCACCCCAAAAAATGCTTATTTATGTTAATTAGCTCGAACACGACGCGGTCGATAGTTAATCAAATTATGATGGCGTCAAACAATAATATACATAAAACGGATTAATAAAAAAAATGATGTATTGTAAGACAGCGGGGCATGCGCTTACATAACTGGTAGCGAACTTAAGCTCTTTATGCACATTTTTGTTTATTAGTCCGGGTTATCAAAACAAACTTTATTTAAAAAAAATTGTATATTTGAAAAGCAAACATCAAAGACAAGTCGTCGGTAATATTATATACTGGCGTATCTGCAATGGCTGCCTTGAGTGACCTCAAACAATTGTTATAATTAACACTATTATTACGACCGTGAGTTGGATCTAATATGATATTTTCGACCTGAAAAGCAATGTACGTACAACTTGAATTTAATTATAGTGGTGATTGTAACAATTGCTTATCAATTGAGGTCACAAGGCAGATATACCAGTATGTGATATTGCCGACGAAGTACTTCATTACCATTAGAGTTTATAATAAGGTTTGGATGTTTTATAACATGACGCTATATCTCATAAGAAGAAAGAAAGCGACTGAAGATTTTAGATAAACTGCTAAAGTAACAATATGGTAAAAAGATCAAATTTTGTTTTTTGACATAAAACGCATTAATACATAAGTGTGAAACTATATTTGCGTTTTGAAGGTCAATTATGCCGGGAAGTGCAATTATCTCGTTTTGCTATCATATACTATAGTAATCATTAACTTTAAAATCGATTTGCGACAAATTTTACTGTCAGAATTTGAGCGGACTGCCTTGTATTTCGATCTCTAAATGAAGATTGTAGAGAGAAAGTGTGACATATTATACATCATTCGAAAGCTGAGATTATAGAGACTTAAAATATGTCATAAACTCAATTTTGAAAATCGCGACTTTCAGCTCATTTTCCCAGAGCACCACTCATATAGTTGAGTTTTATTAATGTATTTGATGTAATATTTAGAACGCTAGCATTCTTTGCTTTAGAATGACAACAAATAATAGCTTGCTTTATGGTTGAGTATTTCCACTTTCTTAGCAGGTGGGTCACAAACAGCGTGTGGCAAAATTGAACAGTACGGCCGAAAACATAGTTGGCCTCCAAAACAAAATTTTCGCTACCAAACATTTGAATACGCCAGAATAAGAACATCCCAACTCCAATAGCTCCCTTTTGTTAAGTTATGTAAAATATAAATGCATATAAATCTCTGAAAATGCTTTCAAAACTAGAAAGCATTTCTATGTCTGTATCCCAATCATAGTGTCACATTTGACCTTGTAATTGACTTTGTTAGACATTGTTAGATAATTTTCCCAGCATATAGTTGCAGAGGGGAGCTCATGGAGTTGGGATGTTCTTGTAATGGCTGTTTAAATATAGCAGCTATGTACTATAACAATTATCAAACAATGTCTAAACAAGTCAAGTAGAAGGTCAAATGTGACAATATGATTAGGATATTTACATGGAAAGGCTATTTTAGTGATGTGAAAGCATTTTCAGAAATTTGTATGCATTTATATTTTATAAATATAATTAACAGAAGGCAGCTCATGGAGTTTGGATGTTCTTATTCTGGCGTATTCATTTGGTCGTGACGTCAAAATGATGAGTGACTTCAAACGAAATAACTTCAACACCGAGTTGAGACTAAATAAAATGTCGCGCTAGATTGCACATGTTATTTAATTGCAATATACATTGGACCAAATGTTTGTTACCCGTTCATACTTTAAATTTGATGGCAATTATTTGGTGACGTCACGGCCAAATGTTTGGTAGGGAAAATTTTGTTCGGAGGCCGCCTATGGTTTCGGCCAACCAGTGTCAAGCCTACTGATTATAATGCTATATGATAAATTAGTGAAACAATAAGTTGTTTGTGTTCATAGAAAACGTTCATTTATATACCTTAATAGCGAGTAATACCACCGTATGCACCAGTCCTTGGCATCCCGTTTCACAGCAATTTTTACACCATGCTTTCACTAACATCATATGTTGCTTGCAACTTGCTTTTGTAACAAACCACCTTTAAGTTCGCGTTTAGCATGAGTTTTAGTCAGATTTAATAACCGCACTATTGTGAAGCCAACAAAATGATCACTTTAGAGGAAGTGACCAGCAATATAGATTATTTAAGAAAACCGTAAAGTTTTTAATCCTATCCGTTTTCTTTGTTATTGGAAAATAAACTGTTTTCCAGCAGGCAACTTAAATTCATTCACGTTTATCCTTTTGCATCTTCATTTATAAATTGGCACAGATACTGCTCAATTTTGAAACACTCAGTTTGAGACCCACCTGTTTCGGAATTACTCAGCAATGAAGTAAGCTATTGTTACAAATTAGGTATTAATTTAAAGTAGAGGCTGCTAGCTTATTCAATAATGCAACAAATTAATTGAGAAAACCTAAATTAAATGATATGTAGGCGGTTGAAAAATAAAATTAAGACGTTTATATCAGAGTTAGCCAGTATTAAAAATAAATTGGACAGAACTATAATATATACATGTAGTGAGCTTGTTGACCGAAACAAATCTGTACTTGCAAATGGCCTTGCGTCACAAATAGGTCCATCAAATATCATGGATCTGTTACATATTACCCTTAAGAAATTGTAAAAAGCATGCATTTTTGCGAAAACTTCTTTACGTTTTGAAAAGTTTCGTACTATATGAAAGGTCTATTTATACTCTATTTATGTGTAAAAGTGAGCTTCTCATGATTTTAATTAACACTTAAATGACCAAGGTATTTCCCACCCGTTTGTGCCCAAAGAGGGGGGGGGGGTTATGAACCCCCCCTTAAAAATCAATCTTTCGATATGAATTTTACGTTGAAAGTCTGGTGAATAATAAAACATGTAAACAGGACCAAAATACAGAAAAAAATTCTTAAATCGGATGAACCGTTTCAAAATGGCGGCCGAAAAAAAAAAACTTTTCAAGCTGCATCAAAAAAACAATTCCCGCCACAATTTAAAAAACCCTGTTCCCGAAGGAATTTCCGCATGGAATTTTGCTCAAATTTGCACATTGCAAGTACAACTACATTTGTTTGGCCAGCAACTTGCGGAAAGTGCACGCTACATTCGTTTTCACAGCTTTGTTATATGGTGGGTTGAACCAAATAACATTACGCGATCGTTTCTTCTTCTGATTGCGCTCATCTCTATTTCCCTGGATCTCTTGATATTCCATTTTATTTTCGTAGCCACTGTTTTTCAACGCGTCATTGTATGCTGGCGATTCGCTGTCTAAGATGCCTTTAAAAGATGATAGCGATGAAATGCGCTTTTCGACACTTTGTGGGATTTCTTTTATTATCGATGGTGGGTGGTTGGATTGGGTATTTATGTAAAGTGGGTTGTTGTTTGGTTTTATGTAAATGTAGACACGGTAATAAACCATCAAGCCGTGTAAAAAAGAAATAGCGAGAATGTTCTTGTAGTTCACATGGACCACCTCCCCCGTTGACTTGGTTCACATTTTGAGCCATTAATCTCTTAGTATTTGTTCAATTGTCTTGAAAGTTTTTGCATTTGAAAGACAATTTAATTGCACACATAATGTTACCAAACTTGTTGCAGTAGGTATTAAACTTCTTGAATAAATCTACATTGAACTACGAAAAGAGAGTCTTTATGTTACATCTCCCCCGTTACACACGTCTTGACTACACATCTTTTGAGATTGTGGAACTAAAACTTACCATCAACCATACCTCTACCATTATCGTGTGCCTTTACCGTCTACATCCTGGCCGGTATAAGATTAATAATATCACAAAGCATGTTAATTTTCCTACTTTTTTATCAGAATTTAATGACATTTTGTCATCGTATGCTATCACCAAAACTGA
Source organism: Ophiothrix spiculata (assembly GCA_000969725.1). Classification (NCBI taxonomy): domain Eukaryota; kingdom Metazoa; phylum Echinodermata; class Ophiuroidea; order Amphilepidida; family Ophiotrichidae; genus Ophiothrix; species Ophiothrix spiculata. The sequence goes on along the minus strand of JXSR01S074797.1, from coordinate 4,608 downwards.
TGTGTCATTCCTCGGTGACTTCAATCTACATTTTGATGAACCTGACGAATCCTGCGTTAAGCGGACAAATGACATCCTATCGGTTATTTTCAGTTAGTGGACAAGCCTACGCATATTTTAAACCATGTCCTTGATTGGGTAGTTGTTCGTAGTGATAAGACATTGACAGTGTATGATGATGTTATTAAGTATCCTGGCTTATCAGACCACTATGTAGTTATCGGTCACATTAATGTAGTTAGACCTACTCCTCTTAAGCGCTTGGTTACTTCTCGCAACTTAATGGCTATCAACCCTGATCGCCTGCAAAGTGACATTGCGGATTGGTCATTAGACGTCCTCGATAAACAGCATGAGCTTGATGCCTCCGAACTTGTTGAGATATATAACAAGTGTCTTGAGCAGATTTTGAATCGACATGCCCCTTTGATAACACGCAGGATTAAAAATAGACCATCTGCTCCGTGGTTGACAAGTGACATCAGAAACGCACGTAGAAAGATCAGGACTAACTGTTGACAAGGACAACTACATAAAACTTAGAAATAATGTTAAACGTTTTATTTACTCTGCTAAGAAATAATTTTACACTGATAGAATTGACTCAACTGCTTTTTCAAGCAAGCAACTTTTCAAAATATCTGATAATCTCTTCAAGAATACTTCAAGTTCTGCTCTTCCAAAAAATATTACCACTGATGAGCTTCCTGACCACTTCTGTCAGTTTTTTTGGTGAAAAGATCATTAAGAGAAACGCTTGACTCACGTTAATGCAACCCACCATCATTTGCTGCCTTTCAAGGTTCATGCTTTCATCAATTTAAAGTAGTTACAGAAGCTGAGGGTTCTGAAATGATAACTAAGATGCCCACTAAAGGATGTATGTTGGACCCATTTCCAACATCTCTTGTCAAAGAGTACTCAAGCAATGTGGTTCCTGTTATTACTCTCATCATAAATAAATCCCTTCAATCTGTTTAAAACAGCCCACATCACACCTGTCATTAAGAAACCTAGTTTGAACATAAACGTGTTAAAGTATTACCGCTCCATATCAAATTTATCCTTCATTCCAAACGTCTCGAAAAAGTTGTCTTAATACAACTCCAAAGTCATCTTCAAGACAATAACCTTCTTGAATTACATCAGTTAGCCGGAAAGGTCACAGCGTGGAAACTGCAGTGCTGAGCGTCATGGATTGCCTACTCTCTGTTACCGATGATAAGTTTGTTTCACATGTGGCTTTCCTTGACCTCAGCGCTGCATTTGACACGCTTGATCACTTCATACTTACCAAAAGGCTTGATTTAACCGTTGGTGTAAGAGGAATTGTCCTTGACTGGTTTAACTCTTATGTTACTGGGAGGTATCAGTCTTTTACCGTAAGAAAATTGTTGTCCAATCCATCTCCGCTCTTATACGGAGTCCCTCAAGGCTCTGTGCTGGGGCCTGTTTTGTTCACTCTCTATTCACAGCCTCTCTCTGAAATGTTGCTCTCTTATAATTGCCAATTATAGTATGCTGACGACACTGAGTTATCTAACTGTAGCTTGCCTAATGACTTTGATTCTTCAAAACTGTGTGTGTGCAGAACTGGATTACAGCCATCATGGAATGGATGGACAACAACAAATTGATGCTTAACGGTGATAAAACTGAAACATTAATCGTGGGTACTGGTTCTCGTTTAAATCAGGTCAATATCGATACCATCCAGGTTTTAAATTCCACCATCCCTTTTCAAAAGTCTGTCAGATACCTCGGTGTTAGACTTGATCCCACTTTAACTATGCGTGATCATATTAGTGATGTTTGTCGCTCTTCCTATTTGTCTTTACGACGCATCGGTTCCATTCGCCATCATCTTTCCGATAAAGCCGCCATCTGTCTAGTCAACGCCCTCATAACATCACGTTTGGACTTTTGCAATTCAACCCTGGCTGGAATCAATGTTGACCAAGTTTATCGTCTGCAGAGAATTCAGAACGCAGTTGCCAGACTCATTACTAGGAAACGTAAACATGAACACATCTCTCCAGCTCTTTTTGATCTCCATTGGCTCCCTGTTAGCTACCGTATCAAGTTCAATCTTTGTATTTTGGTTTATCGTCACTTTGAAGAAACTCTTCCACCATATTTATCTTCTGTGCTGCAAATTTATCACCCGCAGCGTAGCCTACGTTCATCCACTGACAGACTTCTTGTAATACCCCGTGTCAACTTGAAGTCTGCTGGTGAAAGTTCCTTTCGTTACTCTGCCTCCGTTGAATGGAACAATCTCTCTAAACCACTTCGTTTCACACGTACTTTGGCTCAGTTTTAACATAAATTAAAAACCCACTTCTTCCATCAAGCCTTTCCTGAGTGTAATTAGTTGTTTCTGTTTTTGTGTTCATGTTTGTGTTTCTTTGTGCGCCCTGAAGTCTGTGCAGACGATTTTGCGCATGATAAGAACCATTTATTATTATAATTATTATTACTTGTTATAGCACTTGCAACATCCCATCTAAGCCAATGTGTGTATTCAATTTGTTATTCCTTTAGTTTGAGGGTAAGAAATCAACTCTCAAGTTATATAAGTTTCTTTAAAATAGACATCGAAAACAGGTTTTCACTTTAAACTCCCCAGGTATTCATCATTTAAGTTAACCTACATACCCTATTTATAAAAAAATGCGTAGCTCATCTCTTTCTTCTCAGTCCATGTACTGTTTTATTAATTTATTTATGTTTTATTTATTTATTAATTAATTTATTTATTAATTAATTTATTCATTAATTTATTCATTAATTTATTCATTAATTTATTTATCTATTTAATTATATATTTATTTAATAATTTATTTCTTTTTTTATATTGATTTATTATTGATTTGTTTTGTTTGTTTGTTTGATTGTTTGTTGGTCGGTTGGTTGTGTAGACGGTTAGGTACTTATTTTGAATAAACCAGATTATTCTGCCAGATTCAACACCAAGTGCAATATCACCATATCCACTTAGCGTTCAACTCACGTTAACGTAGCGTGAAATATAGCCATCTCTTCATCGGATCAATGAACGCTCTTTTATTTAACGTAATCTCAACCGCCAATACACACGGTAATCAAAACACACCCAAATCAATGACAACCACTCAAGCAGTGAATAGTGCTACCAATTTTTCAAAACTTTCGAAATAATGGGTTGTACAAAATTGTTATATTTAGCTTTAATTGTAGGTTGCACTTTGTTTTACCATATCTTAATCGCACAATTTGAATAAAAAACAACTCTGATTTGAATTTAGTTCACTGACAGTAATGTAACAACTGCTTATTTGCATTTGAAGACTGTGGAATGAAATGTACTTAAGTTACATTTTGACGAAATTGAGTTATTGGCCGTTTTGAGGTAACTGAAGGACATAAATTATTTTGACAAATTTTTAAGTAATGTTTTTGCATGGTAAGCGGTCATCACGCTTGAGTGAATTTTTGGTCAATTTTCAAAAATGCTCTAAATATGTCGAGTTGCATATCAAATAAATCGTTTCATGGCGTAGATTACAAATATATAGACTTTTATATATCTTGAAGGTTTGGTTGAGCAGATATAAACCGAAATTTACTCAAGCGTGAAATGAGGTCAATTTTTCAACAAGGTCCGATTTACACCAATGACATGTCAAATTGTTCGTCACGACTTG
>JXSR01S074795.1:44204-59962 GCA_000969725.1 Ophiothrix spiculata | reverse complement strand
GGCACCCTCTGCACTGCAGTACACACAAATTACAATGATTGGTTTTTATCAGTTTCTGTATGAATTTCATAGGGTGAAGTGCTGGCAATCTCTCCCCTACATGTATGTGGTTTTTTATTATGTGCTCAGTACTCAACCAGCTTGTATTTTTTGTTTTTATTCAGCTCAATGTTTACATCACTGCAATTTTATACATTTGTTTTTACTTGGATCACGTATATTTACCAAAGGGTGATGTGCTGGTAACCTCTACGCTCCATGCAATTTTCATATTTGTATCGTGTCAACATATGTGCAGCTTTTCTGTAAAAATGACGGGTCTGCGGTATTTGCTCTCCGTTATACAATATGTTATCAAAAGAATTGCAACATAGCTTAAATCCTGGTGTTTGCGAGTCGTTCATAGTTAATATTTGCTTGCTTTCAAAATGGCGACGTTATGGGAGATAATGCATGAAGACCAGTCACATTGTAGCCGTGAGAAACGAAGGAATCCCTTTTTGTTGTATGGCTGTGTGTTTTGTTTTTTTGCTGCCGAATGATTTCTGGTAGACGTCAAAGGGACTCCAGTAATGCCAATACCTTGCGTACAAGCAGTTGTCCGTAAAAGACAACACATAGAGAAAAATCATCAATTATTTTACAATAACAGGGTTTTGCCATTTAGCCCATTGGCCGTTTCGTTCACTCAGTAGTGCCAGGATAATGGAAGTAACCTGCGTATAATCATTCTTAGGGGAATATTCAAGGATTATAGACTCATATGTGTAGAGTTACGAAAAGGAAACGATTGACCACGTTTGTAACATGTAGCGAAGAATTGGGATGGCAAATTGGTGGAGGAACTGGACAGGGGCCCTAAGTTGGCGCCATATTGTTTTCACTAAGCAGTATGCGTCTTAATAAGTTTTAATAATTGAAGAATAAATGTTTTGAGAATTAAATATGAAGCATTCGAACCTTGTAATCTTTCTTCGTTGTCATAAATTGGTGTATCTGTCATGGTTTGAAATGCAGTGATATGTATTGAGCCGAAAAAATTTGCGACAATTGACATTAACATCGATGTCATCCAATGTATTGTCATTCGTAACAAACTACTGTTTAAATATTTTAGGAACATGTTAAGAGTGCGTAAATAGGCATTTATCGTTCTTAATAATAGCGTTAAACTCCATTGCACACATGCTTGTGATGAAGGGTTCTTCGAAAACGGAGTTAGCAGTATCAATCTGAATGCACATGCGCACTGCTCAAATCCAAAGTAAAACACGTGAGATAACATTTGCTGACGAGTCCTTATTAACAAATAATTCAAGAGAAAGGAGTTGATTAATTTTACATTTGCTCCTCGGTTGATATCATGTCTCAAAGACTTGTTAATTCTTAACGACATTTTAGAATCGAGCTGTCGCCATCATTAAAATGCACGACTAGCCCACTAGTTATTGAAATTAAGTGTAAATTAATCGCAATAATCAAAGAAAAGAAACATGAAAATGACTTTCTTAAGATATCATTTAACTTCCATAACAACAATATATCATACCAACGTTTTGCAAACGCTATTTGAAATCGGCGCCTTAATTACAGTCTTCGATGTTGCAATACTTATGATACCTGTGTGTAAAGTTAATGACTTTTAAAATGTTCTTTATTTCGCATGAACTTTGTAATTCTAAAAGCTGGTGCTTCCTGTGTTATCCGTTAATCATGTGTATAGTATTTTTTGTTCTTTAAACTATATATTCATGTTATTATGTAAGGCGCTAAAACATAGTGACATGTGTTTTAAGCGCTTCATAAATGTCTTTTTTTATTCATTATGTTGATTTTGTGTCTGATTCCTATTTATTGCTATACAACTCTAAGCTGGGATGGATCGGGTAGAGGTCATAACGTTGGGAGTTCACGGTTATTAACAAATCCGTGTACACGGTTTTTTATTCGGGCGTGTAACCGTGTACACGCAAATAATGTCACAAATTTACGACTGTAAAAGCAATATTCTATGCATGTACGTCATTTTGTACGTACGTAACTAAGTTGCAGAATTTTGCATCCTTCATAAAATGCAAAATTTCTAAATTAGATGCAAGGTGTACTACTAGAGGAGGAGGACGACCTACCTCTTCAAATTCGGCAATTGTACGAAGACCTTTGATATGTGCGACACCTTGTACTCCTGCTCCAATAATGGCAAGGATTTTCGGGTTGTTTTTTGCCAAATACTGTAACAAAAGAAATTGATCCAAAAGAATTAAACGTCAGTATCGTCAAGAAATGTTTCAAAAGTTCAATTTGCAAGATTAAATTAAAATTATAATAAAGGTCGGTAAATCTATATTTGAATACCACCTGGAACTGCATGTACGTCTTCCAGAAGTTTGTATATAGTAGGTTGAGTATTTACTCGACCTAGTTATATTTTGTTGAACATTATTTTTTAGTTAGCGGTTATATGAGACTTAAAAAAGGGGGTCTTGACCAACCGGACATCCTCCGGGGGGTGAGGCACTGACCTATAAAGGTAATACGGGTATGTGTGTCCTTCATCAGACCCGGCCTTGTTTGAAATCACGCCCCATCTGTCGCTAACTATAGACTTGCATTTCAAGATTTTTGTTTCAGTTTCCTAACCCTTTTTGAAATTGTGTCCCCAAAACCCCATTTCAAGCAAAATGTTGGATTTTGGGGCTTCCAAAAAAACCCAAATTTAGCCCCCCCCCCCTCCCCAACAAACACAAAAAAGAGTCATTTTTTACTAGGTCACTTCAGTTCTCTAGAACTTTTTAGAGGCAATCTTCCGTTGTCTAGGTCAGGGTTTCAGCTAAAACCTATACCAAAGCCAAAATTTGGCCTGCTCGTAAATGTGAGTGCACCTCTCGATTCTTACCTTACAAGCCACTGCCGATGCCGATGCAGTCCTCATACCAGTAATAAACTTGGCATCGAGAATCTAGGCAAGTGAGAAAGCAGGGATTAAATTAGACGTCAAACGCAAACATTAAAGGTTAACGACAAAGTAGAAGTGGGAGGAGCTTTTAACACTAGCACTTCTATTATTTTTTTTCGATTGGTTATTGCTATTTGGTTATTGCTATTGCTCCAAGCAATAACCAATCGAGTCCCCGGTATCTCGCCTCAGTATTTATATATACTTCACTAAGTCCATACAGATAATGTTATGGTTACCATAATTATAGACATATTTTCATTGAATGGGGCATGTTTCAACCATACTGGATAATGATAAAAATATGAAAAATATTTTGGTACCAGAATCTCTGAAGTTTGAAAAAAATATGACTCAATCGAACTGCCTCCTTTGACGTAATTTTGACAGTGAAAGATCGATGCTTTAAATAAAAAAAGTCCTACGTACTTACACCATAAGGAACACCACAGACAGGATCAAAAAGTACAATGAACCCCATGTGACTTGGTAAGCCTTTCGATGCATTTTCAGGGTACCGCGAGATGAGTTTAACTGCAATCACGTTGTCTTTAGCAATATATACGGGCTTCACAAGTAGAGTACTGTGTGTAATAACGTAAATGAAAATGAAAATGAAATTTATTGTTGTTTAGTTGTATTGAGGTATCAATAGACTCACCAGGTATACACTGTATGCAGCGCCCCATGGAGGAGCATTCGCACAGGGGACCCACGGCTTTACGTGACTGTCCGACCACGGGGCAAGTAGAGTAAAGTTTCTTGCCCAAGGAAACAAGGAGACGAAAACCGCGCGGCCCGGGGCTCGAACCCACAATCTCTGTATTACGAGACCCATCTAGGCCCAAATGATGCTATCAAACAGGTTTTGTGATTCCTAAAGACTTAGGGACTGTAGCTTTAAGCTAACCACATCACGATGTACTTCAACTATTACCCTTGATGCTCTTGGATTCCAACAGATGTCCTCACAGGTTGTACAACACCTCCAGCATGACCTTGAGAGAAACTCGCTAAAGCACCCTCTATCGCCGGAATTAAGTCCTCATATGTCAGGTATCGCTTGATATCGTGTTCACTAATCCACTTTGGCATGCAATTATCCACTTCCAGCTTTGCATTGGCTACGCCTGCAACTGCAAGTGACAGAAAGTAATTATTTTGTTAGTTTGAATTAACCATGCAGGATAGTTGTTGTAGTACCCCCGGGTCGGGATCAAAATTGGCCGTTCCAGTCTATCGACAGCTACCCTGTAATCGACCTCATTAGCCGAAGTCTATTTTCCGACCCTCTCGTCAAACGAGAGGAAACAAATTAAAAATTTGTCACGATATTTTGTTTTATCAACGTGGTCTGCTGGTAAGGCTGATTTTGAACCCTTTTTATCTGAAAATTAATTGTCTTGAATGTGTTGTGCTTTTTATGCCTTTTTCATGTCACTCTGCATACTACTTTTTTTATAGAGAAAATCGCATTATGACGGCCATTTTATACATCACTTTATACTCTATTTTGGGTTTAAAACATAACTACATTATCAATTGAGGAACACTCAGAGACTTTTAATATTGAATATATAACATGTTTTATGCTTTTATGTCATTTTACAGTGTGTCTCAATAAAAATTGTGCAAGTTAAAAAGTGCCCTCTATGGCAAAACCAAAGATCTAGGGTAATATAATGGTACACCACTGTAAAGAAAAAAACGCAAAGCTTTTAAATGATGTTGGTTTCATTACTTTTTGCCTTTGCAAACTAGAGATATGCTTCATTAAACACGAATTGAAAAAAAACACACATTTGTGCCACTTTTTCAGAAAACTGATTGAACATCCTTTTTTCTTCTTTTTTTTGATATTTAGTAGTGCCTTTTCTATTAATAAAAATGTTCATTTATGGGACCAGAATGTACAAATTACTCTATCATTAATCATGTATTGATCTTGTAGACAAGGAGGAAGAGGAGTGGAAAAAACTTTTGTTCAACCCACAGGGTAACCGCATGGGAGTATCATTAAATGTTAGTACGGACCCAAAGATCACTTCTTAGGCGGTAGTGGAAATTCTAATCCCCTAGAATATTTGCTTTGGGGCGCTGTCTAAATAGGCATAACACAACTCTTACAACATGAACATTATTCACTTGTTCAAACATTAAATTCGGATTAACTGAAGTCACTGGCAGATTCTGTGTTAGCCAATCACAAACAAGAATTATTGTTATTATTATAACGCATTTATATAGCGCTCTACAAAGAAAAAATTTACTCATTAGATACGGTATATCGGGTCTGTGTATGTACTGCAAATTTCTTCATATTAGGCAAACTACTAAACCGATATTTGTGATCTAAAGCTCAAAACAATCTATAATTTATGTGCTAGACCGCTAATGACAAGAGATAGCATGGAAGTCAGTCAGTAAAAATAAGCCAAAATAAGTGCCAAAGTTTTCAATTCCTTCGTACATGAAAATGCTTGCACCTAGTGATATGTTGTCTCTAAGCCGGGCTGCATGTAAACGGCAAGTTTTGATACCTTCAACTTTATAAATTCTATGATTTGTCATTTCTTTAAGATAAGTGCACTAAAAATTAATAAAAACCCATGTAATAGTATAGGAAGTCTTGGGAATGCAGCTCTTTACCTGACCAATATTTGACGCTGTGTTTCGTGTTCTTTCTACTATCTCAAACAATATGATTGAATAGGGACAAAAGGAGTCAATATGAACGTGGAGCATGCCAAAGTATATTTGTTTTCTATACTGTAATAAATAATGTAATTTTTACTTACCCAATCTTATTAAAAAAATACAAAATGCTATAACAATGAATGCAAGCAATAGGTTAATGCGCGTATTGGCTTGCGTGTCTAAGTTTGTTGCGCACTTAAGTCAGTGCGTGAAAGTGATGCGGCTATAAATTACGCAGAAAACCCGTAAATAGTCTTTCAAAACCCGTAAATAGTCTTTTTAAAACCCGTAAATGGTCTTTTCAAAAGAACTATTTACGGAGATGGTTGAAAAAAACTATTTAAAATAATGTAATAGGGTATCAGCACGCTTAAATTTAATAATACAGTATATAAAAAAGGATGAACTGAAATTTGCTTGAAAGGTCAAAATGATTAGAACAGAATGAAACTTCTACTATACATTTTCTGAAGGTGTCAGAAATAATATACAAAAAAGTTTACCAAAATCAACCCTTGGGAAGTATTGGAAAAATGAGAAAAACAAAATGGACGCCAAAATAGCATATATTTGCTATAATCTGCTTACAGCAACCATTTTAAACAACTTAATATGTATAATTAGTATTGTGTAATGGTGTCTTTAACAATAGCAAATACATGTTTAGAAATTCAAAATGACCACTAATAGCATATATTCATGAAATCGCTAAAAAACAAGCATATTTGATTTTAAAAGTTTACAAATTAAGAGAAAGAGACATGTGGATTATAATTTTGACCTTAAATTATCAAATCAAATCACCTTTTTTTAGGCTTTCGCCAAGGAAACCCAACTTGGTACTTGGTACCAAGTAAGCTAAAGGAAGCTTATTATTTAAAGGGCTCCAAGATGATTTTTAAATTCAGTTTTGAATGCAGGAGGAAGACCGGAGTACCCGGAGAAAAACCTGCGGAAGCGAGCATGGACTGAAAACCAAATGCACATAAAGCGCCGGGCGCGGGACTCGAAACCGGGACCTCATTGGTGCAAGGCAAGGGAACTACCGCTGCGCCAACCCGCTCCCCCATTATGCCATTTACTAATTCTAAATTCAAAATGGAACCCATTAAAGGTCCAAAATGGCCACTTAAATACAATTTTATCGCTCAAAATTGATAAAAATACCATTAAACAGTATTAAAACCCTTAGGTATTTAAAATAATCAATGTAAGATGGGTATGAGGGTAGGAAAGACCCATTCCTCCCTATTTTTATTTCAAACATGTTTCAGAATTCAAATGACGTTCGTAATAAGTTCCAAAATTGGCTACCCTCCAGCGTTTTTAAATCTAAAATAGAGATTGAAGAATGCATTAAAACAGCATTAAAACTGTTTACCTTTTTCAAAATAATCAATGGAAAATAGCTTTGAGGGTACATACAAACGAATCTCTTCAAAATCAATTTTGATTTTGACTCCAATACCCTATGCCACCCATTAAAGGCCCAAAATGGCCACCAAAATCACCCAGTATTGTGTTAAGGTGGCATTAAACAGCATTAAAAGAAAATAATTTTCTCGAAATAAATGATAGAAAATGGTTATGAGATACCAACAGATCCAATTGCCTAAATATTATGTTGCTAACTTGATTCAAAAGCCAATATCATGAAAATGGTACCAAAAAAGTTCGAAATTTTCGCTAGATTATAGTTTGGAGGCACAAAATGTGTTAGAGTGGCACATTAAAACCCCTTTTGTTTCAAAAGAATTAATGGAAAGTGGTTTTGAAGGTTCCGGCAGATAAACCATATTGCAGTTATCGTCCACTGCACGCTACACCACAGAGTAACAGAGATGACACTAAGCTCAAAACATGGCCCAATCATAGCGTAGCATGTAGACAAAAACGAATATTCATGAGTTAGACTGCTCAAAAGACTCAGCAGTAAATAATTAATACATGTATTAATAACAGTTTTTACGCTAGACTAATTTCATGATGTCTTACATGAAGGATGAACCCGGGGGATGAACAAGGCGAGGACGCATTTTGAAGAATACTGCACAACTTGCATTCAATTAAGCGTAATACACATCAAGGGCAATGTCAGGATTTATTGAGTAGGATTATTCATAATGCGTCCTCGTTTTTGTAATGGGAGCCACTGATCACGCAATCAGCCAAGAAACGTTAACCAGCGCCTATTGAGAAATGGTAATCAAATGAGCTATGCCTGGCTACACGGCGATCTTTGCATTGCTAATACAAGCCTACGTGTTTTTTCAATGTACTCTATCAGGTCCTTAAAATTATCGTATGGTAATGAGTATGGTGTCACGTGAACGAGAATTTCATGATCTTGATTGACATGTGTGTTCAAAATTGATAGGTTAAAGGATGCGAGCGTGATGGGCCAATGAAAGTTGGTATTTCGAAAATCCATAGCGAATGTACTGACCGGGGTCTTGTTACAAAATGTACCTAGTCAGGTTTACCCTTTGGTCTTTTGAGTTCACAAAAAATATCACATGAAAGCTTAATAAATTATGAACAAAATGGTAAATGTTCAAAAAAAATCGGCCGGTTAGTTTTGATACAGCGATCTTGGCAAGTTCTTATCCTATACCCAATACACAGGAAGATATCTCGGGGTCATGCATCAATTAGGAACGTTGTGTGTGCATTGTATACGAAATGTTGCTGATAACTGCAATATGCCCCTCCAAAAATTCTGCTGCTAACATGTTTCAAATCCAAAGTAACGCCCATAACAAGGTCCACAATGACCGACGAAGTAAATTTTGCTGTTGAAAATTTATTAGTGAGGCATTAAAACAGCATTGAAAAACTAATTTTTTCAAAATGATCGATTAGAGACAGCTTTACCGGGTACCAAGTTACTAGCAGGCCAAACCCTCCTTAGTTGTGTTGCTATATGTTCCAAATTCAAAATGGCGCCCTTAAAAATCAAAATGACCGTCAAAATTGATATAAAGCCATGAATACAGCAATGAAAAACTTGATTTTACTTCAAAATATCGAAAAAAGGTGGCTTTGAACATGTTGAAAGAACACACAGACCAATTCTACTTAAAATCAATTAATAACATGTCTTATAATCAGGATCGGGCATATGATACATGATAAGTTCATATAGTTTATCTTTTAATAAATACAAATAAAGACTGGATGATTGGCAGCCATTTTGAATCATGACAAAGTAAGATACAAAACAGTAAAATACAGTCAGGGTCTATTTAAAAAGCATCAAGAAGACACGCTGTATATTTTGCTGTAGATGATATTGACAAATTACATACTGTAGCAATAGTTGCTTTTTGCATCCATTTTGGCGGCCATTTTGTAAAATATACCTGAAATGTAGAATGTAAGCATAGTAATGCACCTTTCACTTGTAACTCTGGCCCCCGGGTACCCGGGCGCTAGCGGGGAATGCGCCCGAGCTCGTTCATCACAATTTGACGAGTCCCCACCTAAAACTCCGCCGACTTCCCGTAGGGCGGGGCATCCTCAAATCTGAGTCTCCGACGAAGTCCCGGCCCCATACCACAGGGAAATGGCTCAAATTTCATAGATTTATGTCCCGGTCAAATTCCCCGCCTAAATGGTCACCATCGAGCCACTGCCGCATCCCCGCACGCGTTCCCCGCCTGGCGGGGACATCAGCATGCACAACTTCCCCGCACGAGCATGACGAGTTTCCCGCTAGTGCCCGGGTACCCGGGGGCCGGAATTACAAGTGATAGGTGCATAATCACAGCTATAATATTTACTAAAATATTGCAAATTTGCATATGTGTTTTTTCCAGAATTGTTTAGCATATTTTACATGTTTAAGGTGCATTTGGCGGCCATTTAAAAAAATGATTTTTCCAATATTTGGTGACTGAGGGCAAAATGTGAAAAGTACATGTCTTTGGTTTAAACTTTATGGGGTCTTTGGGTAAGTGAGAGCGATGCTGAAAGTGGGGGTCTTAAGAGCCTTGCATGTTTGGCATACGTATATTTGCTTGCCCGTTAGGGATACCTTGTTGCAAATGTTGGTATAGCGAGGGTTTTCCACTAGAAATGGTCCGATTCACATAAATTGGATGCATTCGAAGGAATTTGTCTTTAACAGCACCAATTTTTGGGTGAAATTGGGCGCTTTTTCAGGGAAATTAGTATTTTGATAATGGTGGCTAAGAAATTGAGCTATTCATTTATTAAAATCAAAATGATTCCACCCCTTTCATGATAGAATCAACATGTACCTCGTGGATTTGCGTCATGATCACTGATTTAGACCTATTTCGACTCATTTCTGACCCATTTTGATCCATTTCCACCCATTTCGACTCTTTTCGACCAATTTCGACCCATTTCTGACCCGATTTCGACCCATTTCTGACCCATTCCTGACCCATTTCCGATCCATTCCGACCCATTTCACTGTTTATAAATTGATAAATAGTGAAATGGGTCCATTTTGACCCATTTCACTATTTATAAATTGATAAATAGTGCAACATTTCACAGTTTATCAATTTATAAATAGTGAAACGTTTTGATAAATAGTGAAATGTTTCACTATTTATCAATTTATAAATAGTGAAATGGGTCCATTTCGACTCATTTCACGACCAATTTCAACCCATTTTGACCCATTTTAGTATTTATAAACGCCCAAATCGCACATGATCATTGCGTGTACTATTCACAATGTGAATTTTAAAATTGAGCTCCTTGGATTGGAACATCAATATTATGGGAAGTTCTCAACCAAATTCCATGTTTGACCCCTCAAATTATTCAGAAAACTATAGTTAGTAGAGACATCCTGGTTAGAAATATCAATTTTAATATTTAAAATGGATTATAAAGCCGCAAATCGAATTCCGTTTGTTTTCAATCCTTGCGACCAGGTTAAGTTAATTTCTATATCCCTAATACAGATTTATCGAGCTTTGGGATTGTTTCAAATTCCTGTTCTTCTAATATTTATGTTCCCAATATCATATAGAGAATACCAGGATAGAGGTATCAGGTGGTACATATTGGCATATCAGGAATAAGTTAAGTGTTGGTAGCTATCTTCCACGAGCAGAATGTAAACAATATGTGTACAATCCAATTATCGATCGTACGTACTAGATCAGTAGCAGAGATGTATTGGAGATAGTTTAACAAAAGAGGGCAGTACATATAAAAACAATACGATACATTAGCGTCTAAAACTTGTGATTTGCATTTACCTTAATTCAGCCTAGTCAAAGATGAAAATGATACGCAATTGCCTTCAGCAGATCAAAATGGAAGAGGTAGTAAAAAAGGATAGTCTTCCCAAATAACACAAGTACCATTTTATTTAGTCTTTCCTTAACACTTAAAGTGACCATGGTATTTCCCACCCGTTGGTTCCCAGGGTTCTTAAAAACCCCACTTAAAAATCACCCTTCCGGTATAAAAATTTTATGTTGAAAGTCTGGTCAATGATAAAGCATGTAAATAGGACCAAAATACAGAAAAATATTTGAAAATTGGATGAACCGTTTCAAAATGGCGGCCGAAAGATACATTTTTTGTGTCGCTTCAAAATTTTTCCCACCGAAATTTCAAAAACCGTGTTCCTGAAGGAATTTCCCTATGAAGTTTTGCTCAAATTTGCATATTGCAAGTACAATTACATTGCCAAAATAAAATTAGAAAAAAGTTATTCGGTTTTGATTTTATAAGGCCAGCAAAACAAATTTGAACAGCGCCCTCGAAAAATCGCTTTATGCTAATTACCACAAAAACGACTGGATCGATTTGAATTTTTTACCACTGAGGGACCCGTAGCGGCGATGTAAATTTTTGTCGCGTTTTCGCGCTACGAAAACCTGTTGTAAGGCCCCTAGGACCCCCCCCCTTTGATCACTTAGGTGTTAATATTCTGATACCATGTACATTTTTGTGTGAACTTTGCAAGAATTTGAAACAAATTTGTAAGTATAAATGCAAATAAAAATTTGGAATTTTACCTTAAAATTTCAATATCAGGCTAATATTGGTGAAACATCAGACAAGAGATAAAGTTTACGCAAGTTTTACATTTACATTTTTTCTTAACACAAAAAATTTACACAAACCCCCTATCAACCAAATAAAAATCACATGATACCCACCCACCTATGTTTCTCCAGCCCCACTCCCCTGTAAATAATGAACGGTCCCTTAGAGAATATCCTCATCCCCAATATGAACAAACAAAATTAAATTAAAATTTGTGACTTTTCTAAAGGTTTTGATCAAGAATTGTCCCGATATCTCGTACCGTAATTGACTGTTATTCCCTAATATAGTGTAAATCATCCAAATAAAATTTCGAAATTTTGTCCAATCGGACCTTTAATTTAAACTTCTGCTATTGTTTCCATTTTTCATAACTAGATGTCTAAGACCGAAATGTACTAAATCCCATAGTCATTACACAATTCCTGCTTGATACGTAATTGAATACAAATTTGGACTTTACATTCTAGTTTACGCAACCGTAACGAACAATAGATTGACTCATAACTAGAATACTTTTTTCTTTTAACTGTGACTTCGTTTGCAAATGTGATCGCGAAAAGGCCTCCCTTCAGAAGCAGTTTTGCTTTAACATTTAATGTCATAAAATTGGTTAAACAAAGCACAGCCTGTCGGTGTTTAATCTTAAGAAACACTGGTTTTCACGATAAAAAACAAAATAATACTAAGACTATAAAATTCAAAGTGGACATTTAGAGCAAATTTTGTTATAACAAATATGTAATTACATAGAGCTGTCCAATGATAATGGTTGTTTGTAATACATTGACCTCAATTCACCTTGTCCATTGTATAATTTTACCATTTCCGGACGAACTATTTTATTCGTAATAACCAGCTAGTTGTAAGTGTATAATTCGCTCTAACATATAGTTCCAAATTTTCTACTGATTTGAGTAATGCATGTCTTATTGCGGAATAAGAAAATATTTTTCTCAAATCATATTTGTATACACAAATACTAGACTTTTAAATCTTACGTCAGTCAAGATACATAAATAAGCGGAGGAATATTGTCCACAGTTTATCGTGTGTTGGCCTACTACATTAGGGTGCATCAAACGCCCCATGATTTTTAAAAAAGCTTCTAGTAAACTTCTACCTAGTATACATTTGTTCCAATGCTTGATAAAAATACCTGTGCCAAATTTCATCAAAAATGAAATTCGTTTAGGGGGGCCACGTGGCAGTTTTTATACATGCCATTAGTTTTGCAATATGCAAAAGGCAGCTATTGTGTTTTCTATAGCATAACTCAATACAAAATACAATAGCTGCTTAGTTGAGTTCAGTGACATATGCTTTGAAAAATCACTTCATTCATTTGATCATTTATTATCACAAGTGATAAAACATTTCAAGCTGAATAATGATCTTATTGTTTAGGCATTGAAAAGAGCTAGAAATCCAATAATTGCCTACTTAAGAAGCTAACTGCATGAACGATTTGAAGTGCTTTCATTGATCATTAATTATCACTAGTGATAAAGCATTTTGGCACCATGAGACTTCTAAGGGGTCAGGTCAAGGTCATTCAAGGTCAAAGGTCATTTGAGGTCGAATCTCAACAGTGTTCAAAAAGTTGACCCTTGGTCATCTGGGGTCATCTGGGGAAAATAGGGGTTATTGTATATCCCATGAAACATTCAGAGTCATTATTTGAAATACCACATTTGGCAGCTATTCCTTTGTGAGTTTCTGAGTGAGGTTTCTGGAGGTAATAATAAATAGCTGCCATATGTAAGCAGGCAATTTCAATACCTTAACTTTAATGCCACCGTGGTCCCCCTAGACCACCTCTAAATTTTTTAAAACTTTACACAGCGTGTTTTCTAACCAAATGGAACATTCTAAGACTAGGTAGAAAAAATATGTATGAGATGAGGGCGTCTGATGCACCCTACTACTACATGCTATATAAACGAATGTTTCGTTTACGACCTTGATTATTTATGCAATTTTGATTTGACCCTGACCTAATAAGTTACTCTCAAAAGCGTATTCAAACATGACAACGCTCCAATGATTTTGACATAAACAAGAATAGTCCTGACAAAGCATATATCCCGTGTAGTTTGGTTGGTATATGGCCATGCGTCATAAGTTCGTGTCACAAGCGTGACATGCTAAAATTTTCAAGAAAATGCACCTCCGCACATTTAAAAGCCCGTAACTTGAAAACGTTTTACCCTATCATAGGAAAAGTATATACTTTCAGAAAGGGTTTTCTTCAAGAAATCCAAAAATGGTGTTACTTTAGTATTAGGGGTAAGTGCAAAAATGCCATGGTTGAACAAAAGTTAAAATTTTGCCAAAAAATGTGAATCACTTTAAAACTCAAAATTTTCACCCTAGTGGAGATTTGATGCCATAATTGTATTCTTTAAGCAAAACCCCATCCAAACATATATAGTTTGCTAGGGTTCATACCTATGCTTAGTGGAAAAATCAGTGGTGAAAAATGTCAATCGAAAATCACACCAAAAATCCATCACTTGCATTGTTTTTATCAAACAGCCTCTCATAGTGCCCCTAAACTTAACCCTATCATAAAAGTAATGGCATTTTTGGATTTCTTGAAGAAAAACCTTTCTAAAAATGTATACTTTTCCAGGGGTAGGGTGAATACTTTTCAACTTATGACATTCCAAATGCACGGAGGTGCATTTCTAATGATTTTGAGAATCATTCACTTGTTTGCTATACTAATCTTATGACGCGCAGTCACATTTAGGCTTTAATTAAATAATTGTAAGTTTCAAGTTCAAAATATTAATTAGGCTGCTATCTTTAATATATCATTCAATCAAATCACCAATCATTTAACCTAATTTATGTTACTAAGCACTTATATTACAAAATGTCTCCCTGCCACACATCATTCCCATGCATTTTCTATGGAACCGTGTCCTCACATCCACCACCCTGGACCCTTGTTAACTTAATTAACCATAACCTCAATTAGTTGATACTCTTCTGCCACTTCACTATGACGACATGAGGCCTCATACAGCTAAACGGTTTAGAATGGCTTTATTGATTTACTTTTTCATGAACAATAATATTTCTCAAGACAAAGAAACCATGGCCCTTTCACTCCCATGATTTAAGTCCGCTCGATTACCTTTTTGGGTTTTCTGAAGGACAGTACATCCCAACACCATGGACTATTCCTGACCCGAAACAGAACATCATCAGCCTGAAAACAGGAAGATCAAGAACAACGCATGCACAAATGTCCAGAGCTTTGCCGTTAGAGTAAAAAAATAATGAAATCTGCAAGGAGGCCATCTAGAACATATTCTGAAATACTAGGCAGCTTAATCTGGGTAAGAAGGAGGTAATTTGATATGTCCTTGTGAGTGTAACTTTGAATGTGTGATAAGGAGTAATGCTGTTGTGTGCCATTTAAAGATGACCATAATGCGAGAGTTACGCTTTGGCAAATTAAAAACATTTTAATGAGCATTATGTAATTATTAAGACAAAGCGACAATCAAAAATCTTTGTTTAACATTGTAAAAGCTGTTTCGCTGAATTAGTCATTAAAATGATCATGAATGATTCTCCTGTCTTCAAAGATTGCTCCCTCCTCTACATGTGACCCGCACATTTGTTTTTCTTCTGAGAATGAAAGTAGACTTTTTACGTTTGACGTAATTTACGTTGAAAATTATTTTCAAAAGTGGCAATTATATCATGTTTGGTACCAAATTAATTCTACAATTTTCCTCTATCAATACATATGTCTATAGTTGCCATGCGAATCCTGGTTTTTAAGTTATAAGCATTTAAAAATGGGGAGTTAATTTTTGGACACCCTGTATATAGTAATAACTTGCATAATGATGATCGATAAAAGATGTATTTTTTTAAGTACGCATGTACAGTGTAGACATTTTTTAATATGAAGTAATGAAATGTGTTTCTTTGGCTTAAGAAGTAAAGAGAAAATAGATAAATAGATAAATAAAATGATTTAAACAAAAATGATGAAATACAAAATAAAAGAGATGCCATGTGAAAATTATATGTATGGCTA
>JXSR01S074794.1:54433-66214 GCA_000969725.1 Ophiothrix spiculata | reverse complement strand
TAGCTAGTAAGTACCTGTAAGTAGGCCCTTATCCTTAAAGACCAAGAAATATGAAACCAATTTCAACTTGGCACACACTATGAATTTAATGAACAGAGAGAATCTGTGTGTGTGGTTCAGATCCGCACACAGTAACGGGGTTGCCCTTGGCAACAAGCAATTGACCAGTAACTCATTCATTTAACACATGAATGCACAGAGGGTGCTCAATATAGATTTTAACTCTGGCACATGTGACTGGTGATAAAGGCTTCTCTGCTGCTGGTCCATTTCTTTGGAATAAACTTCCATACCATATCTATAAGTGGCAACCTTCAGGTCTCTTTTAAAGACATATTTATTTGATATTTGATTTATTGTTCTTTATTTGTTTCATTTTAATCTTGTTGTTAAGCGCTGTGATACCTGTGTTTCATGTAAGAGCGCTATATAAATGCCTGCATTGTATTGTATTGTATTGTACTTACATGTATAAAAAAACACCAACATCTTACCCAAAATCAATTTTCACTTTACAATCATTTTTATGGAAAATCATAACTTG
Organism: Ophiothrix spiculata; assembly: GCA_000969725.1. Taxonomy (NCBI): domain Eukaryota; kingdom Metazoa; phylum Echinodermata; class Ophiuroidea; order Amphilepidida; family Ophiotrichidae; genus Ophiothrix; species Ophiothrix spiculata. Next base: position 65,670 of record JXSR01S074794.1, on the reverse strand, counting down.
CGAGTTTTTACTCATTTCAAGGGACCATATTTTGCATATTGACGGGCAAATATTTTTATAGACTTTTTGAAACAAGCATCAATTCTTCCTATTTATTTTTTTTCATCTCACCCCGACATAGATTTCCAATTGATTTTTTTTAACTTTCTGAAAGGCATTAATGTCACTGTATATAGGTTATGCTAAGTGAATGAAAGTAAAGATTTCATTTGCACCTTAGGTTCGTTGTGTCAAACATTAAGCATCAAAACTCTCCCATGGGTAGAATTTAGATAGCAAAATAGATTGGTTTGTCTCATCAGGTCGATTTTATGCAAGCCCATTATGATTCAGTCGTACACCATTGCACACATTTTATTTTACTCTTTCTAGTCGCGCGCCATATTTCCAGATTTACACATCCCTTGCGAGTTCTGTGTAATTGAAAATCAAAGTTGAATTAATGAATGATAGTGTAATCTTACACAAAAACTTATTTTAACTTTATGTCTAAAGGGATGACTATCAATCACATCTTTTAATAGAATGTTTAGTGTTTTATTACACCTATTTTAACAAAAATGAGATAATTGATTTTTGACTTCTGAAATTTTGCTAGTCTTAATATTTAAGACTATGGCCCGTATTCCAAAAAGGTGTTTAGCTAAATCAAGGTTTTATTTCTCGTCAACAGCACGGCTCATTGAACTGTTCTGCTTGAAAGCTGCAATGATGCGTATCATTCCTGGACAGTTGATGCTTAGTTAAGTTAAACAATGGTTTAGCTAAACATCTTTCTGGAATACGGGCCATTGTGTTTTGTTTTAAACTGTTTATGTACTAGTTTTGTGTTCACATTGTATCATATTTGTGACTGTTCATCTCAAACAAGCTGTAAATGCGGGCGTTTGGTCCTTGTCGACTAAATAGATACGGTATTTTTGATACTCCAGATCATTTTCTTTACGTGAAACTCTATAGTTATTCTGAATCAGCATAAAAATTGTGAATCTGCAAAAAAAATCAATTTGCAGAATTATATACAATCTTTGAATGTAATTGTACAACAGGCGGGGGCGGCCGCGATTATGGCGATTTACAAGAAACTACTAAATTTATTGACTAGGGATTTCTAAAACACAATCAAAGGGTACATTTTACGTGTCTTTCTATTGGCGCAGTGATATTGAAAAAATTTCAAAAATCATATTTTTACCTTTATTCAAATAATAACAAAAGTGCTCCTATAGTAATACACTTAACTGTATTATTCCAAACCGCTGGGGTTCACGCGTGAACCCCATTAGTAGCAAAGAAATTTGAAGTTTATTCGATGCACTCTTTTAACATAACGAAAATTACACGAGCGATACCGCGGAGGTATCTCGTCGATCAATTATGGACGGTGGAGAGGCATGGCCATCGACGTCTGTTGTACAACTTAACTTCTATCGAGAATGTCATTATGGTAGTGATCTGGCAACCCATGTACATAATCATATTTTGTTACGTGATTCCTAGATTTGTTTTTATTGATGATTAAAATGGAACTGCTTTCTGCTTTATCTTATGGCGTTGTCTCTTTTTTTCTGGCACAGGTACGCCATCAGTAAATATATCACTTAAAACCGTTTCTCATAAAATGCGGTCATGATGCAAATTTTAAATACATGAACTGTAATATTTGAATCTTAAATTGTAAGAAGTTTGGTGTACACGACCTGCGCATGCGAATAAGAAACTTCATAGTCCGTTAATTTATATTATGGTTTGCAACAGGCTAAACAAATTAACCTGCCACTCAAAACCTTCAAGTTACTTGTCTACTTTGAAATTGACCTTCGATTACATTAATTTAATTTTAAAATAGTCAATGTTTTTATTTTTGATGATTTTTATTCCTAAAAACAAAATATAAAATATAAAATCAAATTTCAGAGAAAGATTTTTGTCAAAACAGGATTTAAATAGCAAGACATAAATCTAAATTGTGAGAGAGAATATCTTTTTGACTTTTTAAAAGTTTAAACTTTTAAGCATAATTTTTAATTAAACTTCCCGCTTTAGGTTAGGTTATTTTTTCCACTTTGAAAGAAAAAAAAAAGACAGGTGGGAAATTGTGCCTTCTCCATGTTTTGTATGTCGGCAGTCAATTTATATTTAATGTGTTACCAGTTACATTACCTTTAAAATGTAAAATATACACACTTAAGATACTAATGGTCTGTGCACTGAACCGGATGGATAATACACTACGAACTTAGCTTCAAGTTTTAACTTATAAAGCTTCAAAACTCGACTTTCAGATTCTGCCTCTCGAGGTCGACATCTTTGACATAAACTCCTTGTTTTTCAATGATGTTTTCTTTACAATTTAATAAAAAGTACATGTGCGGCTATTAAAAGTCTTTTTCGAAAAAAAAAAAAAATAGGTTAATTTTAGCGAGCGATTTTAACAACGAAAAATTGGACTATGAAATGACGTGCTATTGACTATATTGTCATAGTCCTCAAGACAATTTAATGATGTGATAAATTTAAAACAAAATAAATAATTTATTTTATTAATCTTTGCAATTTAACCTGCCAAAGTTGGAAAGGAATCGGTTTACGGAAAGACATGAAATCCATAAGGTTTCCGCGAAAAACGCATGAGCTTTTTTGTCGTAAGCTGTTGATGCCATTTTGACCATGTTTTTGTCACTTAAATCATAAATAAATACCTGTGTGTAATAAGAGACTTTACTCTTCATGTACACTAAAAATTGTGATAATCGGACATGTGTAAGTTGGCCAAAACTCGCAGTAAACATGGCGTTCCGCTCTATCGCTCGTCAAAAAGGCATGTAGCCTTAACCCTTCCTCTGTTTAAAATAATATATTTTGGTTATTTCCTTTAAGACTGCTGTTCGTCCAGAATATCGTGACGAGGTATTTCATGTTCACTGCAAGATGCAAGATTGTACCCACTCATACATTATGTACATGACACACTGTATTAATTTTGGCACACATGAAGAGTAGAGTCTATAGATATACATTGGGCTTGACTTTTGATTTCGCTCAGCTCACAGTTCATAGCTAATATAACACTTTAAAAAAATATTAATATTTGTAACGCCTTTTGGTCGAAACGATCCATTTTTTGTAGTTCTAATCACCCGATCTTATTCAAATTTCACATGTGTACGGTTAAGATACGTATTATGTTATGATAATTAAGACTTTAAGCAACAACATTTAAAAGCGCTTGACCGTAACAATTTAGTGTTAAAAGTTGCTGTTTCCATGGAGTATTTTATCATTCCGTTGTTATGTTCCGTTATGTTTACGTTCCGTTTAGCATTGGAAGTCTGATTTATCATTTGTAATATTTGTACCACTTACCTTCATAAGTATATATCAAAAACAAATTAAAAAATAGTTGAACGCCTTCATCACATTGTATGATATGCAGTGTAGCTTGAATAACATTTGATAGACCTTCTGACACAACCAAACATTTTTTTCCGAATCCAAATCTTGTACTGGGATTTAACATTCCAAAAGTAGTACCACATATCGAATTAAGTAACGTTACTTTATAACCTATGGCAAATATTTAAAAAAACTTCAGAACTTGGTTTTTATCGAACTTGTTCTTCATTTTTTCTTATAAAAACTTGATACCGTCAGTAAATAATAAGAATCTTTCTGACTTAACGGAAATCAAGATGGCAACTATAAATCTTGTTTTCAAACAATCACCAAAATCAATCTCTAATGCTTCGTAAACGTAATTGTACACCTCACCTCGACATATATTTCGGTTTCACCAGTTTCTTACATTGATTTTGTATCACCCATAGGTGTCATTATTGATGTTGGTTATTACACACATTTCATTGCAACTCTCACAATGCTTGTTGAATTCTAAACATCAGACCACCCTTGGGAAGATTGGGAATAGAAACATAAATTGATTTTGTTGTGTCAGAGGGCTCTATCCAAACCAATTATGGTCTGGTTTTGGATCATTTCACCCAATGACACAACCTATTTCTTTGTGTCTGGCATAGTCTTGAAAGTATCGTTGCCGTTGTTTTAATGAATTAAAGACGTTTCATCTCACGGTCCTTTTTCAACAACGAGATGCTGGAATGTCATGTTCATTGCTAGATTTTACACATGGCAGACTATAACTATTTTTGGCATGTATTCGAAGTAGAGTGTCTTAATTATATATTTTCATTTGAACTATTGATTTTGTTCGTAGAAACATCTTCAAGACGGCGTCAACAGTTTTCTTCAAACAAATTTACCTTTTTAACATAATATAGATGAATATGAATATGCGAATATAATTGAAGTTTGAAAAGTTTGTTCCGATTTATTCTACTCTCATCATGTACATAAAATAAGCAATTTTTAACTTTCCTGTAATCATGTAATATAAGCCCGCATATTTATGAATAAACCATTTAGCGTAAATGTCGCTGGGACATGAGTTTACTCAAGATCACCAATTTTGGTGTATGCATACAAAGTCATGGTAGATAAAATAAGTTGCATTTAAAATATAGATGATCGTAGATTCTTTATTTGGTTAAACTGATAATGAAATTTCACCTCGTGTCTATGGTTACTTTAACGGGATGAATTTCACTGTAAATACTATGATTTGATAAGAACAAATTTAGGATAAAATAAAGTCGTCAATGCTGACACAGTGCATCAGACAATACACATTTACACCAGTTACACTTAATTCGCGCGAGAAGATGAAGAGATTATCTCAAAATAGACTAACTATACACCACGTATACGGATATTTCACGATCTTTAAACAAACAGCTGTTTATTTTCCAATCCAGGACAATCCTAAAATCTTCTCAATTATGGCAGATGGCATGTATCTATTCTCGCTATTTCTTAGAGATCGCTGAGAGATTTTCTAAAATCTCGAAACGTGCTTGTGTAATTTAATTGGCCTATTTCATTGGATGATTGAAGAAACTTAGCCAGGAAAGCTACTTAAGCTTGATCGCCAACATGCTTGGTGTAATTGTCGTTTTCTGTACGTAAAACGTTGCGTTTGGAAGGGATATGCTGTTAGGTACTAACGAAATTAGATTGCAGAAGCCAAAATCTTCAGGAATCAAGCAAAAAAACGATAATAGAGTATAATCAATAAGTTGACATTTGTATAGCGCCCTCATTATTTGACAAATCTAAATTTACAATAAAAACCAATAAACGGACTTAAAATAAGTAAATTTCAACCAAAATGAAATGAATTTGACACTGGGTCTCAAACCTTTATTATGCAAGACATTCTAGTTATTTGTACTGATTTTCTAACTTTTTGTGAGGTAAAAACATGATATTTCAAAATGAATAAATTTCCGCTTCAAACAACAGTGCACAGTGACACCCACAATTCCATACACTCTTAAAAAGAAAGGATCAAATTGATCCGATAAAGTATCAAATATGACAATATCTGAACAATGCCTTATTATCCAAACTGCCTAAAATTTTGAGATTACGAAAAAAAAGAATATGTTAATTGGGTGAAATGATCCAAAACCAGAAAATTATTGGTTTGGATAGAATATTTTATATTTCTTATATACCCGAGGGGTAGTATGATGTTTTGCATTAAACGAGCTTTATAAAAGTTGGAAAGAAATTTGTGTAATAACTGACATCATTAATGACACCTATGGGTGATACAAAATAAATGTAAGAAACTGGTGAAACCGAAATATACGTCGAAGTGATATGAAAGGTATCTAATTCATTCGGAAAATGTCGCGATACTTTCAAAACAATGCTTGAACCAAAAGAAATGGGTTATGTCGTCGAATGATATGATCCAAACCCAGACCATAATTGGTTTGGATAGAGCCATCTGACACAACAAAACCAATTTATGTTTCTATTCCCAATCTTCCCAAGGGTAGTTTGATGCTTAGAATTCAACAAGCAGTGTGAGAGTTGGAATGAAATTTGTGTAATAACCAACATCAATAATGACACCTATGGGTGATACAAAATCAATGTAAGAAACTGGTGAAACCGAAATGTATGTCGAGGTGAGGTGTACAATTACGTTTACGAAGCATTGGAGATTGATTTCTTTGATTGTTTGAAAACAAGTTTTATAGTTGTCATCTTGGTTTCCGTTAAGTCAAAAAAGATTCGTATTATTTACTGACGGTATCAAGTTTTTATAAGAAAAATGAAGAACAAGTTCTATAAAAACCAAGTTCTGAAGTTTTTTTAAATATTTCTCATAGGTAACGTTAGCAACGTTACTGAATTCGATAAGTGGTACTACTTTTGGAATGTTAAACAACAAAATATCCCAGGACAAGATTTGGAATCGAAAAAAAAAATGTCAGAAGGTCTATCAAAAGTTATTCAAGCTACATAGCATATGGACGTAAGTCATGAACTGGTCACATTTTTTGTTTCACACAAAAACATGTGTAAAACCATGCCAATTTGCATGTTTGTATTCGATGGATCGTAACTCTAAATATATACACTTAAAACCTACAAAGTTAGATATTGCTGGAAAGCTTGCTTTCCGAGGATTTCAATTTTACCTGAATAAGTCTAAATTTTAGGGATTGGTAAAAAATATACAGGGTGCAAAATAAAATTAAAGTGCATTTTGGTCAACCAACTTGGCACCGATGAGATTTTGTTAAGGAAAGGTGTATCCAGATGACTCAAACATTACTTGAAGAATGTCATGATAGCCTTCCATAAAATAATTCATTTGGTGACCAATTTCATTGTGGTCAAAATATTGAGGATGGTCAAAATCTATGAAACGACTCATTAATTTTTGGGACATTTATCGGTCAAAAGATTTTTTATGTACACACTACCTAAAAAATAATCACATAATTGAATTCCTCGACAATTTTCCGTTTGAAAAATGTATAACTTTTACCATTTACGTAGACTCGGTCAAAATATATGTCGTTTTAAAGTTTTGGAGTGTAAATGCATGTTTTGTACAGTAATGTATAGAGAAAATTATCCACATATAAACCATTCAGAAACAGCACAATTTGGATGACATGTCAATATTCGATACATGCTTTAGCATTATACATATCTCATTGAGATATATTCAAAAAATTTTGACCCCAGCATTTTTATTTTTAATAATACATGTGTTTATAAATCATAACTTTCGTACACTTTTGCATGTAATCCTATGCGCGCCGCCTCCACCGTCGCCGCCTCCACCCGATCCATCGTGTTCCCTGATTGCTTTTTTAAGTATAACTTCATTAATTAAAATCATGAGAAGTTCACTTTTTGTACATAACTAGGATATAAACAGACCTTTCATATGATACCAAACTTTCCCAAATACATAAAGAAGTTTTAGCAAAAATGCATGTTTTCTATAATTTTTTAGGGTAATATGTAACAGATCCATGATATTTGAGGGACCTATTTGTGACTCAAGGCCATATTGTACAATGTGATAAATCAGACTTACAATGCTTAACGGAACGGAAACATAACGGAACATAACAACGGAATGATAAATACTTCATGGAAACAGCAACTTTTAACACTAACTTTTTACGGTCAAGCGCTTTTGCTAACATCATAAGTCTAAATTATCATTTGTTATTATTACATAATACGTATCTTGACCGTCCTCATGCACTCTTAGAAAGCCAGTATCAAATATGAGACAAAAAGGATCAATTTTGATCCTTTTTAGGTATCAAATATGAGCTTACCCTTTAAGGATCAAAGTGATCCAAAAATAAGGATCACAATTCTTGATCCGAAAAAAGATCAAATATTTCTTATAAAAAAGATCTGCCTAAAAATATCTCACTGAAGTGACCCTAGCAGGGTTTGAACCCACGCCGCACGTACACCATGTAATTACGAGACCATCGCTCTAACCACTCGGCCACGGGACAGGCAACTGTCAAGTGTGGTGAAATCATCGTATTTATACCATTGTATACATTCCCGGCTATGTAGTGGCTATGGGGTGTACTCAAATATGAGACAAAAGCGGTATCAAATATGAGCTCATCCTTTCCGTATCAAAGTAATCCAGAAATACGGATCAAAACTTTGATATTGTAATCAAAAAAGATCAAAATAAAATGATCCTAAAACCGGATCAAAAATGATCCTGGTGAATTTGATCCATTTGTATATATCGATCCGAAAAAGGATCAAAACGATCCAGGTTGGATCAAAAGTGACCCTGAAATGATCAAAATAAAATGATCCGGAAAACTACTCGTATATTTGATCCCGGCCTTCTAAGAGTGTGTGAAATTCGATGTAAGATTGAGTCATTAGAACTACAAAAATTGGAGCGTTTTGACAAAAGTCGTTAAGGTATTAATAATTGTTCAAGTATTATATTAGCTTTGAGCGAAATCAATAGTCAAGCCTAATGTATATCTATAGACTCTACTCTTCATTTGTGCCAAAATTAATACGGTGTGTCATGTATGAGTGGGTAAAATCTTGCATCTTGCAGTGAACATTTTTATATATTTACAATTAAAGGAGACAAAAATAGACCTAGAACAGCCATCCTTGATCAGGAGAAGCGCAAGGTAGAAAACACATGGAGGACACAAAACAAAATAAATACACAAAGAAAACGAACTTGAACAAGGAACCAAATGCAAGGAAAATGCATTAAGAAAGAGTGAGCAATGGGTAACCATAGACGTGATATATAGCACTATACTGGCTTGGATTCCTCGCATGGTGGTGGATCAAGTTCAAGAAAAGTCAAAAATACGACAAGACGAAACCATAACTTACAAAATGACTGAACCAGCAGGTGGATGAGATGTTGAGAAACCAGATGGTGGCGGTTGTGAGCCGAGAGTAGGTCTTGACACGGTGATATGGTGCAAAATTGCAGAGGCGACGTAGCCCTACACCAGAAGCAAAACCAATCAATCCAAAAGAACAGTATATTTTAAGGAAATAGCCAAAATACATTATTTTATACAGAGGTTAAAGCGTATGCGAAAGAAAAGATTAAACTACACAATATGTTGCCTTGACATTACTTTTACTACGATATGCGTTGTGCTAGTTATTTGGACATGACAAGGTCCTGTTTCGAATCCAGGACTTGTCAGTGATTTTTCGCTGACTAATAATAATACTAAATACTTTTGCCACGTACTGGAATAATTACAGGTATCTGTTGCCAAAGTTGTGCCCTTTTTTAGTGAAGATATGTTTAGTATGATAGAAATATTTAAAAACTGCATGTCAGAGTGATAAATCTGAGGACAATACTCGCTATTTAGCGATCATTTTTGGATTTAGCGATCAAAACGTTGTTAACGACTATTGCTAAATGTTAGTGAAATCCAGATATATAGTTGTATACATAACATTGACCCTTTTACCATACATGCATTTCATATTCTCGTTGTAAATAATATCTTTCAGATATATAATTTGATACAAAGTGTTAATTTGATTCACTAAGGTTGTTATGTTTGATGATGTATATAACTATATTTATCTATATCATTCCATCGACAGCATTGATGGGCGAGAAAGTCACGCACAAGTGTCATCTATATCGCTATCTAAACATCAGCAACTTGGAACATCTCCATCCGATAAATTAAACATTTTAGCATATTTAAACATTAGCACAGCACTATCGTGACTATTATTTTTGCATGCTTGTTTTGAGGTTCTATCAAATTTTAAATTGAAAATAAATATTTCCATGTATGAGAAATCTATAGTAACGTAGTCAAATGCTTTAAAATACTACATGTACTTAAATAACAACGCCATAATGGTGTAAAGACTCCCGTAAAGACAATTTATAAAACCCTTTCTTAGCGTATCGTGCAGCGAATATGAATGACTATTTCTATCACTGTCGGGACGACTGGATAATCCGGTTGTATTCACTGAATATCCATTCGTCTTTATGTTGCAACCAATCAACACAAATAGTTCAGTCGTAATTTAACTTATAAATTCAAAATTATACTTTCCAGTCGACCTAGTTTCAACTCAAAGTGTAGATTGCCACAAAAATCAGTGCCTTCAGTGAGCCAGATCTGACGTATATGTATCCAGACATTTAATTGCACCAGTAACATGACAGCTAATAACATGCCAGAATGACATACATGTCTTGCTCCAAGACATGTCGAGCTACTCGTAAATGACATTATTTTTTGGAGTGAATGCTGTTTTTATTCTGTTTACATTGTTAATCATTTCTTGGTATCATCCAAAACGTACGTTTTATCGTTAACACGATACATTCTTGCCGTGAGCAAAACAAAGTGAGCTTGTTGTGAAATGTGCCAGCATTGAGGAGGACGTTCAAAAGCTGTTACTTGCGTACAACAACGCGGCGCTGATATGAAATTTCTATATACAATCATTCACTGAAATAGATCAATTAAATTACACCAGCACGTTTCGAATTTCAAACTTTTATTTGCGGTCTCCTGAAAGGAAGATCTTTAAAAAGGCCCACCTATCGTATTGAGAAGAGGTTTTTGATTGTTAAGGGATAAGGACATCCATTATCGGATGGCATCAGCTAAAAAAATAAATTTCAACGTTTTTGACAAGTTAGACATGTTAGGAATACGATGAGAATTCAGATTTCGTATAGCAGATAAATGGGTAATTTTTTTCATCAAAAATCACCCAAATTTGATGTTTTTCTATCCAAATTGGTAAACTATATCAGTGAGTTTTTAAGTCAAAAATAAGGATAGATATTGATTTTTGGAAGGCACATACACTTACAAATGTTTCTGAAATGGAAAGCCCAATACCCCAGGGGAAACACTTCCTAAATTCGTCATTGTGACAGGGGTATGGGGCTATTAGCCTTGCGTCACAAATAGGTCCCTCAAATATCATGGATCTGTTACATATTACCCTAAAAATTTGTAGAAAACATGCATTTTTGCTAAAACTTCTTTACGTATTTGGAAAAGTTTGGTATCATATGAAAGGCCAACTTATACTCTATTTATGTACAAAAAGTGAACTTCTCATGATTTTAATTAATGAAGTTATACTTGAAAAAGCAATTAGGAAGCACGATGGATCGGGTGGAGGAGGCGACGGTGGAGGAGGCGCGCATAGGATTGCATGGAAAAATGTACGAAAGTTATGATTTATAAACACATGTATTATTAAAAATAAAAATGCTGGGATCATAATTTTTTGAATATACTTCAATGAGATATGTATAATGC
>JXSR01S074794.1:0-12954 GCA_000969725.1 Ophiothrix spiculata | reverse complement strand
ACCAGTTTACCAATTATATTTTAAGCAGCTGAAGTGAATGTCAAGACAAGTTCATGTTAGTAGCATAAATAAATAAATGATCATATTCAAAAGCTCTAACTTTGACATTAATATTAAAATTTCCTTTTCACGCCAAATACTTAGGCTAGTATACTTCATCACACGATGTAACCCAGCATTTCTCCTTTTATGTCACCAACCTTCTTAAATGAAAAAGTAAAACATTTGCAAAGACGACATTATTTTATTTCATCCGGAGGCGTTGTCTTTTTTAAAGACAGTTCTTGTTCTTAGATGCGCCCAATAATCGGGTGTATTTAGGGAAACTTGCCCATAAAGCACCCAATTTGAGTGCATTTTTATCAGAATCGGTATACTGATGGGTGAGTTCCTAGTTTAAAACAGTTATAGAGATGGTCAAAATGTTAAAGTCTGACAGACACATCTGAGATGTATACATTTCATTAACTCCCGTGTTCTCTTCAACGCTAATATTTGTCAGGCAATCTAATACAAAGTGTTAATTTGATTCACTAACGATGTTATGTTTGACGATGTATCATTTAGTCTATATCATTCTATCGACAGAATGGTAAAAAGTCACGTCACAAGTCTTAACTGTCGCTATCTAAAATCTTCGACAGGCTTCATTCTGAAAATAGAATAATTAACAAATTGAGTTTTATTTCCATTCTAAGCGTAATGTACGTTTGAAAGTCAAAAAATTACAAAATGATAAATTGTGTTTGAAACATTCAATAAAGGAAGAAAATTGTATCTAAAAAAATCCATCACTTTCGAAATAAGCCTTTTGTAAAAAAATATTGTGATCTCTGCCGTACGCGATCGTTGTAATGCATACGTTTCTATTTTGCAAATTGTACCACAATTAAAAACATCAAAACAGGTCAATACCAGATTTTATGGCTAACTTTTATTTGTTACAGTGAGCTTTATCATATTTATAAATGAAATTTGTCAGCACATATGCACATCGATTCAATCCGAACGCAATTGTCAATTTCATCAAGAATTTTGGTGGTCAATTGAGTCTAGCTGAAGTAGATTTGCTCAGTCATCGAATGAAATAGGCCAATTAAATTACACAAGCACGTTTCGAGATTTTAGAAAATCTCTGTACAAGAATATATACATGTCATCTGCCATAATTGAGAAGATTTTGGGATTGTCCTGGATTGAAATATAAACAGCTTTTTGTTTAAAATCGTTAAATATATGTACATGTTGTGTATAGATAGTCTATCAGAGACAATCTCTTCATCTTCTCGCATGAATTAAGTGTAACTGGTGTAAATCTGTATATTCTGATGCACTGTGTCGTCATTGACGACTTTATTTTATCCTAAATTTTGTTCTTATCAAATCATAGTATTTACACAAGCATGTTAGCGGTCAATTGAGTCTAGCTTAAAATAGCTTCGCTGGCTAAGTTTGTTCAATCATCCAATGAAATAGGCCAATTAAATTACACCAGCACGGGTTGAGATTTAAGAATATCTCTTTATGATCTCTTAGAAATGGCTAGAATAAAAACATCCCATCTGCCATCATTGAGAAGATTTTGGGATTATCCTGGATTTGAAAAATAAACAGCTATTTATTTGAAGATCGTGAAATATCAGTACATGTTGTGTATAAATAGCCTATCAGAGACAATCTCTTCATCTTCTCGAGCGAATGAAGTGTAAGTGGTGTAAATCTGTATAGTCTGATGCACTGTGTCAGCATTCACGACTTATTTTATCCTAAATTTTGTTCTTATCAAATCATAGTATTTACACAGTGAAATTCATCCCGTTAAAGTAACCATTACCACACGATTACATAACCACACGAGGTGAAATTTCATTATCAGAATAACCAAATAAAGGATATTTGCTCATCCTAGACATGGTATATTTTAGATGCCATTTAAGACATTTTATCTACCATGTCTTAAATGCACAAACCAAAATTGGTGATATTGAGTAAATTCAGTCCCAGCGATTTACTCTGAAAGTTTTATTCATAAATCTTTATGCTTATATTACATGATTACAGGGAAGTTACAAATTATATTTGTACATTTAAATTCATTTTGATTTTGATTCGTTCACAAAAAACATTTACAGTGTGTCCAAAAATAAACTACCCATTTTTAAATGCTATAACTTTAAAACCAGGATTCGCATGGCAACTATAGACATATGTATTGATAGAGGAAATGTGTAGAATTAATTTGGTGCCAAACATGATATAATTGCCATTTTCGAAAATCATTTTCAACGTAAATTACGTCAAACGTAAAAAGCCTACTTTCATACTGAGAAGAAACACAAATGTGCGAGTCACATGTAGAGGAGGGATCAATCTGTGAAGACAGGAGAATCATTCATGATCATTTTAATGACCAATTAAGCGAAACAGCTTTTACAATGTTTATACAAAGATTTTTGATTGTGGTTTTGTCTTAATAATTACATAATGCTCATTAAAATGTTTTTAATTTGTCAAAGCGTAACTCTCGCATTATGCTCATCTTTAAATGGTACACAACAGCATTACCCCTTATTACACATTCAAAGTTACACTCACAGGGACATATCAAATTACCTCCTTCTTATCCAGATTAAGCTGCCTAGTATTTCAGAATATGTTCTATATAGATGGCCTCCTTGCAGATTACAAAAAATTCTTTTACTCTAACGACAAAGCTCTGGACGTTTGTGCATGCGCTCTTCTTGATCTTCCTGTTTTCACTGGTGATGTTCTGTTTCAGGTCAGGAATAGTCCAGGGTGTTGGGATGTACTGTCCGAAGTAATTGAGCGGACTTAAATCATCGGAGTGAAAGTGCTAGGGTTTCTTTGTCTTGAACAATATGATTGTTCATGAAAAAGTTAATTAATATAGCTATTCTAAACCGTTTAGCTGTATGGGGTGTCATGTCATCATAGTGAAGTGGCAGAAGAGTATCAACACTGTATGGTATATTGGCTCAACCACTTTGAACTTTCAGACCTTTTTGCTATTTTAGAAATTTACTGATTGCAAAATGTTTGGTACCAAAAGAATTCTACAAGTTTCCTCTATCAATACATATATCTATAGTTGCCATGCAAATCCTGGTTTTAAAGCTATAAGCATTTAAAAATGGGTAGTTAATTTTTGGACACCCTGTAGCTACATAAACATTAAAATGCCGACGTGTACAATGATGCAATTCCTTTACAAGAAAAGTTTTATTTACAGTTATGAAAAATGAATAATATAATTACTTCACCCGTAGAGTAACGTAACATTACAATATCAGTTGAAGTGTTTTTTTTTTCAAAAGCAGATATATAACACCGGGAGACGAAGAAGTAATAATATTGCAGTTGTCACTGATCTACTCACACGTTAAAATGTATCCCTGTAGACCCCATAGAAAATAACAAGACAGTGAAAAGAAGCATTTCAGACATCTACGCATGACTGACAGCCAAAAGACCAATCAAGGCCAAGCAGCCACATTACCATGTGCCTACAACGATCATGTTTTGCATACTTCGTATTTTCCGGTTCATTAAATCTTTCCGGTTGGTAAACCCGAATGACAAGAATTATCTTATTTATAGAAATACAAGACAATCGATTCTGACGCTATATATGATTTGAAATTCCCTATTCAACATGTCGAATTCAAACCACTCGTATATTCAATGTCTGTCATGCATGAAGCTTGGAAGTCCCTTTCAATCGGTTTTGTTCTCTACTCCCGTTGATTTGATGATCCGAGCTTTATCCTGTTTATGAAATGTGTCTGTAAGGGTGATAACATAGTCGGCTGCCAAACAAAATATTCTCTACCAAACATTTAAGTGTAAGTGGTGTATAAGTGTAAATGTGTATTTTCTGATGCACTGTGCCATCATTAACGACTTTATCTTATCCTAAATTTAGTTCCTATCAAATCATAGTACCAGGTGTCCCAAAAAATGGTTCCATGTAGAAAAATGCCCGTGTGCTAAAGCTATAGAAGTTAGAGAAACAAAACTTTGGACAAATTATATTACATCTCTCTTCTAGATACTCGTACAAAATTGATATCACAGCTTTTTGAGTTATTAACAAAAATAGACACCTATGTCAGAAACGCATTTTCTTTAAATTTAATAAAATAATAAGATACACGTTGGATGTGATCTTAATGTGCATTCTTTTTAAGGGATCTGTGTAGAATCTGACTTTATCATTAAACCAAACTTGGTACAATTATCAATCAATAATAATTGAACTATCTTCCAGTATATCTATTATGCAAATAAGATTTTTAAAATTTATGTATCAATTGAAAGAAGAGACCCTACCCTATTAAGATATAAAGCAACATAACTCTGGGCTTGTAAATTTCAAGTTCACATAGGGTTGGACGAGGGTTAAAATTACATTAAACGAACATGCTTACAATTTTGTTGAATTTTGAAAAAATACGTTTCTGACATAGCTATCTTTCTTTGTTGATAACTCAAACAATAACAATGATGTGACAACAAAATTTTACAAGTATCTAGAAGATGGCTGTTATATAATATGTGCAAAGTTTTATTTCTCACACTTCAATAGTTTTTGCCCACGGTCATTTTTCTACATGTAACCATTTTTGGGACACCTGGTATTTACACAGTGAAATTAATCCTGTTAAAGTAACCATAGCATGAGGTGAAATTTAATTGACAGAATAACCAAATAAAGGAACTTTGCTCATCCTAGACATGGTATATTTTAGATACGATTTAAGACTTGTGTTCTGCCATGGCTTGGTTTGCACAAACCAAAATTGGGGATTTTGAGTAAATTCAAATCCCAGTGATATTTGTGCTAGAAGGTTTATTAATAAATGGCATATATTGTATATATGATTACAAGAGAGTTAATTGCTTATTTTATGTGCAAGATGACACGAAAATAAAAACGTAACAAACTTTTAAAACTTCAGTAATATTTATTTGTTCATATTCATGTTATTTTATTCGTTCACAAAAAAATATACATTTTGCAGAAAAAACATAACAAAATTCTCACAGGTACGGGAAATAAACAATACAAGAACCTCTCCGGTACAGTAACGTAACTTATAATATCAGAGCTAGAACCAGTTGAAATGTGTTTTTCAACAGCAAATATCTCATCAAATAAGAAATTTAATATATCATATAGAAATATATTATATAGCATCTGACACCTATCTCTATAAAGAAGATGATAAAATTACGGAGAGTAAAGCATTTGACAGATCAAGAAACTAATAATTGTAAATAAAATTATTTTTCCTACCGCAGGCTATAGCTTCAGGGTTTGATATCCGATATGAGATTCACGTAGGACAGAGAAAACAAAGAATATTTTTCACGAATAAAAAAGATATGTTTTGATACAATTTCTCTTTATATAAAAATAGCTAAGAGGTGGTTCATTTAACTCTTGATGTTGGTATTTGATTTCTATATATGGTTTGAATACCTGGTCATTTTTTGACTAAAAATCCTAGTCAAATATTTTAACTAGAATCTAGTCGGTTTGACTAAATATTCTAAATAGTTAGTTTAATTTGGGATCTGGTTATTTCAACTAGTTAAAAATTCTGACAATCAACGACCGTGGACCGTAACCAAAAATAGAACAAGACATTATTACTGATTGGTTTTGATGGCTGGCTCAGGTTTATGAATAAGCTGGTACTAAAATTGATATTCATTTGGTTTAAGATGGAATTCTTATCACATTGAATAAGTCATGACAACTTCAAGTGAATATTTCAAGAAAGTTTATACCGAAATCACAATAAACATTGGTTGTATGGACTCTTCATTTAAATAACAAAGTAACCAGTAAATATATTTATTTTCTGTTTCCCACCTTGGAAGGCAAATGTCATCTGGGTTTATGTGCTACTATTCATGCTATTAGGACCTCAGGAATTATTTTTCTCCGCCTCGTACAAATGATACCCATTGTGGTTATTATATACAAACTTATAACCAAAATGACATTCTTTTGAGTGCATCATGTGACAGGTTTTATCAAGAACCAATACCAATACTTGTACATAATCTTTCTTACCACGGGGTCTTCTGTAGAGCAGTTAGAGCCAGGTGTTCGATTTATATGTATGTCATGTAGCTTGAAAACTGTTTGAAAGAACCTCCGACACAACCCAAGAATTTGTTTTTCGAATCCGAATCTTCCCTTTGAGTATTTTGTTTGTAAACATTCAGTAAGTTTAGTACAAGCCAACGCAAATGGGCTTGTAGCTTTGTTCTCTAACCAATAAAGAATATGATAAATTCGGAACTTGCTTGTTGCAACTTTTATATTGAAAAAATTTGATACCATCAGCAAATAAACAGATCTTTGTGACTTAACGGAAATCTAGATGGCTACTATAAAACTTGTTTTCAAACAATCAAAGAAATCAATCTCCCATGCTTCGTAAACGTAATTGTACACCTCACCTCGACATATTTTTCGGTTTCACCAGTTTCTTACATTGATTTTGTATCACCCATAGGTATCATTATTGATGTAGGTTAATACAAAAATTTCATTCCAACTCTCACAATGCTTGTAGAATTCTAAGCATCAAACTACCCTTGGGAAGATTGGGAATAGAACAAATAATTGGTTTTGTTGTGTCAGAGGGCTCTATCCAAACCAATTAGGGTCTAGTTTTGGATCATTTCACCCAATGACACAACCCATTTCTTTTGTGTCTGGCATTGTCTTAAAAGTATCCTTACTTTTCATTGAATTATATAGGTTTCATTGCATAGAAAAAGTATTTCCAAATACAGCTTGTCATTATGTTAATCACATATTTGACATGAGGAACATTTCGTTTTGACATCTATTTGAATATTGCTTTTGCTGATCCTTTGGGAAATATTTGTCGACTTCTGCCGATCACAGATTTTCAAATACATGTGCCGATGCACATAAATTAATAAGCATTTTTGTTTATATCTAGTCATACCTTATCAATATTGTCACTCAACGCATCTACGCATATTTCAATTTACACATTGAAACAAGGGGAGCTAAAAATGTAAGCGCATACATCGGGTATCTTCTGATTTGGATCAGGTAACAGGTATCTTTACACAGAGCTCACCCAAAGCTCACCATTTCTTGCCTTTTCTTCTGATGCAGTTGCAAATAAATTACAAGGAACAAGACAAAAGGAACACGATTATAAAAGTACTAACATAAGCTGATAATTATTTTATATAAAAAAAACTGGTAACTTTTGCCTCAAAATGACGCGAAAAAAAACTGATGAAGAAATAAAGAGGGTAAATTTCGTTGATACAACTGTCTAGGATCACAAATATTTTTAGATGAGAAACAAGTGTAGAAATAAGCCATTTCGATAAGTGTGGGTAAAAACGTGAGGGATATAGTGCTGGTCCATATGCAGTTTTTCAAAGGAAGTGAACTTCACACTTCAAAAATTTGACTAGTTTGGGTGGTCATTTCAATATAACCCTAAATGAAGTTAAATTTGGTTACTTTGACCAACTCAGAGTCATTTCTTATTGTGTAAAAATGACCATCGAAAATTATCACTTTGAAATGACCCCGGAATGTAGTCATACTCAGTGTCACTTTTTAAACTATGTTCCGGAGTCAATTTCCTAGTCAGGACACCGATTAAAGTAAATGACCCCTGAATGTAGTCATTTTTGACAAGCAAATAGTTATTTTCAAAAGAGGTCATTTTGAATTTTATCATAATTGCAGTGATTTGAGCCGTGCAATAATTTTTTTTCCATTATACGGCATGAAACAAACTTGTGTTATATCATGATATAAAACAAATATTGAATGCCTATGCACGTGCAATAGTTAAAATATATCATTCGGTCAAACTTGGACTGATCCATTTCACTCGGCTACGCCTCATGAAATAGAAAAGTCAAAATTTGACCTCATGATATATTTTGTTCTATTGCACTCTCAGGCATTCAATATTTGTATACTATTGCACTCTCAGGCATTCAATATTTGTATAATATAACCACGGCTGTAGTCATTTTCAACTGCAATTTGGGTTAAATTTTTGACTAGACCTCCCGGGTCAAATTTGACCCAAATGGGTTTGGTGTATAGTCGACCCTACGAGCGGGTCAAAAATGACTACAATCTGGTCATTATTGACTACCTATTTTTAAGTGTGTTTGCACATTTACCAAAATTCACTTTTAGCTCATTTCAAATGTTTTTGAATGTGATGAATACTCTAAAATATTAAAATAACCATAAAGACTTACTTAAACTGCCAAAAAAACTTTCAGTGGTGTTTCTTGCAAAAGATATCACAAAATATCAGTCCATTTGTACAGTGGTCAATGGAGAAATTGAGTTAGTATATCCCCTGTCCAAACCGTAATTTGTACCCACAATGCATTCTGATCTGAACTATTGGTGAAAGCGCAATGCATGATCTGTGATCCCGTTAAAGCATCTAAAAACAACCGGGCACCCTGAGTGGGTCCTTACATTGACATTGTATACGTATGTGCATGCTTTTGGGGTGGTTTTTCATAGACTTTCGTATAGCAATCACAGATTATTGGGTGTATTTTGGGGAACTTTGCTCAAAAGTACCCAATTCGAGTACATTTTTGTTAGAATCGGCATACTGATGGGTGAGTTTCATGTTTAAAAAAATAGTTATATAGATGGTCAAAATTTAAAGTCTGGCAGACAAATCTGAGATGTATACATTTCCTTAACTCTCCGTGGCTAATATTTGTCAGGTAATATAATACAAAGTGTTAATTTGATTCACTAAGAATGTTATGTTTGACGATGTATCATTCTATCGACAGAATTGATGGGCGATAAAGTCACGCGCAAGTTTTAACTATCGCTATCTAAACATTAGCAACTAGGCTTCATTCTGAAATTAGAATAATTAACAAATTGAGTTTAAATTTTCATTCTATGGGTAATGGAAGTCTGAAACTTGTCTTCAAATTCAGTTAACAAATGAAAATGATGAATTTGATGCATCATTTAATAAAGAAAGAAACTTGTTTCGGAAAAATTCCATCACTTTTGAAATAAGTCGATTTTTGTAAAAACTTCAGCAAAATATTGTGATCTCTGCCGTAGCGATCGTTGTAATGCATGCACTTCTAAAATGCAAATTGTACCAGAAATAAAAACATCCAAACAGGTCAATTCCAGATTTTATGTCTAACTCTTATTTGTTATACTAGTGAACTTTATCATATTTAGAAACGAGATGTGTCAGTAATACGCACGTCAAATCATTCCAAACGCAATGTCTTTATTACTTCCAGCATCGATACTGGAAAACGACAATTACATCAAGGATGTTGGTGGTCAATTGAGTCCAGCACTAGCTTCGCTGGAGAATTTTGTTCAACCATCCAATGAAATAGGCCAATTAAATTACACCAACACGTTTCGAGATTTTAAAAAATCTCTCTACGATCTCTAAGAAATAGCGAGAATAATAACATAATTGAGAAGATTTTGGGATTGTCCTGGATTGAAAAATAAACAGTTGTTTGTTTAAAAATCATGAAATATCCGTACACGCGGTGTATAGATAGTCTATTAGAGACAATCTCTTCATCTTCTCGGGCGAATTAAGTGTAACTGGTGTATGTGTGTTGTGTGATGCACTGTGTCGTCATTCACGACTTTATTTTATCCTCAATTTTGTTCTTATCAAATCATAGTATTTACACAATGAAATTCATTCTGTTAAGGTAACCATTGACACGAAGTGAAATTCTGTTATCAGTTTAACCAAATAAAGAATCTTCGATCATCCTAGACATGGTCTGTTTTAGATACGGTTTAAGACTTGTTATCTACTATGACTGGGTTTTCACAAACCAAAAATGGGTGATCTTGAGTAAATTCAGTCCCAAGCGATATTTGCACTCAAAGGTTTATTCATAAATTTTGTGCTTATATTACATGATTGCAGGGAAGTTACAAATTATATTTGTACATTTATATTCATTTTGATTTTGATTTGTTCACAAAAAAATATACATTTAGCTAAATAAACATTGAAATACCGACGTGTACAATGATGCAATTCCTTTACAAAGAAATGTTTTACTCACAGTTATGAAAAATAAATAATATAATAACTTTACCCGTCGAGTAACATAACATTGCAATATCAGTTGAAATGTTTTTTTTTTTTTCAAAAGCAGATATATAACAACGGGAGACGAAGAAGTAATAATACAGGGTGTATCAAAAAGTTTACAGAGTGATTAAGGTGCATCCATTTCAAAAAATATGATACATTATCTAAATTTGTTTTTAATTATGAGTAAAATAGACCATTATCTTTCCATAACAGAAACAGATATGCGACAACCAGAACGAAAATTATGGTCAATTTTGTAAATTGTAAATAAAACCGGTTTCGCAAAGTCAATCAAATTAATGACGGATCCTTTAATATGTTTTTCTCTTTTTGCAGAGACTAGAATTATTATTTGTGTTTTATTTATCTCAAATATCTAAAGTTTATTCAAACTGTAATAACAATGCAAAAATGGATAGGATTTAGCCTCCAAACGTCAGAAGTTGATCTTCTATTTAGCTAAAAAAATGTTACCTTCAGTCAAAATTGCAAGTGTAGAACCAGGCAATCTTTGCACAAATATAAAAACAGTGAAAACAGCACCAACTGACCAGCAGGGGAACTTTGGATGGATCAAAATAGATTCAAAAGATAAGTAAAATCAATGGGAAATAGGTTAAAAACAATTTATTAACTTATCAACATCCAAAGGGGTATATACAATACTAAAAAACATATATTTATGGTTTTTATGTTTTAAGTTTTATGTTTTAACCAATCTTTGCACAGCTGATTTTATTTACATTTTACAAAATTGGCCATAATTTTCGTTTTGATTGTCGTACGACTGTAATTGTTTCTGTTATGGAAAGATAATAGTCTCTTTTACTTATTATTAACAAATTTAGAGAATGTATCACACTTTTTGAAATGCAATCACTTTAATCACTGTAAACTTCTTTTTAATACATCCTGTATTACAATAGTCACTGATCTACTCACACGATAAAATGTATCCCTATAGGTCCCATAGTAAATAACAAGACAGTGTTAAGAAGCATTTTAGACAACTACGCATGACCTACAGCCAATGGACCAATCAAGGCCAAGCAACCACATTACCACGTGCCTCCAACGATCATGTTTTGCATACTTCGTATTTCCCGGTTCATTAAATCTTTCCTGTCGATAAACCCCGAATGACGAGAATTATCTTATTTATGGATATAAAAGATAATCGATCAATCGATTCTGACGCTTTATATGATTTGAAATTCCCTATTCAACATGTCGAATTCAAACCACTCGTATATTCAATATCTGTCATGCATGAAGCTTGGAAGTCACTTTCAATCGGTTTTGTTCTCTACTCCCGTTGATTTGATGATCCGAGCTTTATCCTGTTAATGAAATGTGTCTGTAAGGGTGAAAACATAGTCGGCCGCCAAACAAAATTTTCGCTACCAAACATTCGGTCGTGACGTAAAAATGACGAGTGACTCCAAATAAAATAACCAAATAAAATTTTGCTAGATTGCACATGCGTTGTATTGCCATATACATTACTCCAAATGTTTGTTACCGGTTCATACTTTAAATTCGATGGCAAATATTTGGTGACGTCATGACCAAATGTTTGGTAGTGAAAATTTTGTTTGGAGGCCGACTATATTTTGAGCATAATACGCACTTCGATTCAATTCGAACGCAAAATCATATTAAACGTACCGTACATTATCGACGCTTGGAATGCGACAATTATTACATCAAGCATATTAGCGGTCATTATTGAGTCTAGTAGCTTCGCTGGCTAAGTTTGTTCAATCATCCAATGAAATAGGCCAATAGACCTTTTCAAAATCCATTCGGAAATCTCCAGGACATTGATCACATGGCCATTTTTTCAACCAATCACGTATAAGCTTATTAGTATGCACGATTTTGTCAACAAAAAAGTCCGAAAAATCACTCGCATTTCAGTGCAATAAAAGTGAAAAATAAATAGAACCAGACCCATTAAATATTAGATACACTCATTCTGAACAACTTTTGGCCAATGGTACCATAAGCTCACCGACATAAAGAGTGAAATTTTCATTTGAAATCGGCTGATCTGTGCTGATTAAGCTTAAGATTTGAAGTTGCACGAGGGCGATCAAACTGAAAGTGACTCAGTAGTGCTGACGCTAATTCCAAGTTCGAATTCGTACGCAACCAATTAACGAGAACGCGAACTTAACATTCTGGTTATTGTGTTGAAGAGTCACTTTTTCTTTCGGCAATTGCTGGAAAGTGTAAAATCAGCTTCGGAAATTCTCGGATAGTCGTGTTTTGAAAAGGTCTATTAAATTACACCAACACGTTTCGAGATTTTAGAAAATCTCTCTACGATCTCTAAGAAATAGCGAGAATAATAACATGCCATCTGCCATAATTGAGAAGATTTTGGGATTGTCCTGGATTGAAAAATAAACAGTTGTTTGTTTAAAGATCGTGAAATATCCGTACACGTGATGTATAGATAGTCTTTTAGAGACAATCTCTTCATCTTCTCGGGC
Source organism: Ophiothrix spiculata (assembly GCA_000969725.1). Lineage (NCBI taxonomy): Eukaryota > Metazoa > Echinodermata > Ophiuroidea > Amphilepidida > Ophiotrichidae > Ophiothrix > Ophiothrix spiculata. Next base: position 275 of record JXSR01S074794.1, on the reverse strand, counting down.
GAATTAAGTGTAACTGGTGTTAATGTGTATTGTCTGATGCACTGTGTCAGCATTCATGACTTTGTTTTATCCTAAATTTTGTTCTTATCAAATCATAGTATATATTTACACTGAAATTCATTCTGTTAAGGTAACCATTGACACGAAGTGAAATTCCGTTATCAGTTATCCTAATAAAGAAAACTAATCTTTTTGACTTATCATATATCATATCAATCATATCAACTTTATTTCCATATATAACATGTACATGTATAATAAAACTACAATATATA